>OESO01000047.1:481740-520555 GCA_900240985.1 Crithidia bombi
TGGGGGCTTTCCTTCGCCACCGAATGGGTCGGTGGCGGGTCGACGCCGGCGGCCGAGGGCGGATCGCTGCTCTGAAAGTTGGTGGTGTCAAAAGGAAAAATGGCTGGGATACGGGATGAAGAGGAGCGAGGAAAATCGTGGCGGAGGTCGGTCAAGAACCGTAGCTGACGCACACCTGCTGCTGCACCTGGGATCTTTTTTTTTTTTTGCTCTTCCGCCTGCAGTGGTGCCACCAGCCACTACGTGGAACGCAGTGAGGGGCTGGTGGGGCAAAAGAAAATACGGTGCGCAGCGGTGCTGCCCTGTCCCACTGACTCTGGATCCCGTACGTTGAGGCACAGAGGTTGGTGGAGAGGTGGGGGACGGTGAGCGTGTGCTCATAGCTCGTAGACATATCCGTTTCTTTTTTTAGTACTGTTCTATAAAAGCGTAGCCGCAGATTCTGAGATTCATGGATCCCCAGGAGGGGAAGCGCACTCGCAACAAAAGACATATAGTCATGCAGAAACGAGTATATACCACCGGAAAAACACCGAGCGAGGGGTTCTGCTTCTCGCATGCCTCACCGCAGAAAAGAAAAAAGGGGTGAAACGAGCGTTTCACTTTATTTGCGAAGAAAAACAGAAACGTAACATCACACACGAAATCCAGTTGAACCCGGCAGAAAAAAAAAAAAGACCAGCAAGCAGGGGGGAGGGGGTCAGCAACAACACCAACTGCCACAAGAGAAAAAGAATGGAGGAAAGGCGCGGCAGAAGTTGTTGTTTTTTTCTGTTACAAAACATGTGCACATGATAGAAATCAGAAAAAGAAGAGTGGTAAAAGAAGTTACATGGGAACAAAGAGAAGAACACACACACGCACACACACAAACACACACACAGTCGCACAAACTCATACAAAGGGAATAGAGACAGCAAAAACTACCCTCCATAACGAAATCAAGAACGACACCGTAAGGGAACATTTATTGCCAAAGCAGGCGTCATCACGAAGGGAAACAGAATCACATGCAAAAGGCGAAAGCACCGTCAACAAAACATGAGAAAGAACGTAATAAAAAAGAGCTTCACGAATGCGCTGTCAGCCACTGAAGTGTTAGCTGAGAGAAGACACAAACACAGTCTCTACTTACATCACTAGAACAGCGAGCTCACACAAAACGACGCAAGAGGGGCATGACTCCTTCCTCCTACTAACATCTCTCTCAGTTAAGCAGTTCGGAAGTTGGAAAGGCAACCACAACCGAAGAGACGGGAGAGCGCACAACAACAGAAACCAAAGGAGGGCCCTCGTCTCGTCGATGTTGCAGCTACCGAACGAAGGAAGAGTTACATCCAAAACAGTAGACATCACATAGAAAGAGGAAGAAGAAAGTAAAAAAAAGAAAAACAAACGTATATCCAGGCTCGCGAGAGAACCCTCAACAAACACACACTGTACATTCCAGGTCATCATTCTTGTATGCGTGACATCAACTGCGACGCTACACAGACGTGTTGTAGCGTCGCGCAGAGTAGAACAGCAAACAAAAACGATGACGAAAAAGCCCTGAGATTACAGCGTCGTGACAATTCACATGAAAAAACATACACAGAAAAACAAACAAGCAAAACAGAAGCAGGGGAGGGAGAGGTGTGCATTGGTGAAGGCTATGATCTGTAGAAATGGGTTTTGAGAATTAGAGAAACGACAACGGCAAAGAGCAGCAATCAGCGAAACAGAAAGCAACGATGACAGAAAAAAAAAACGCAGAGAGGGATGGAAAATGAGACGTCTTGCGAGCGAGGCAAATGAGGGAGCGTTAAACAGGGAAGAAAGAGCTCACCGGTGCACGGCGCGCGCTACGCCGTCGTCAAGGCGCTCGTAGATGCTGGGAGGGGCGTCTTCGGCACCTCCGGCGGCCCTCCCTCGTCCTCCACCTCTTCCCCTTCCTCCATCTCTTCTTCGTACTCCTCATCCTCACCCTCCTCGACCTCCTCCCAGTACCACTCATCCCCGTTTTCGTCCGTGTAAACTTCCTTGTACACCTTCCCGTCATCGTCGTCCTCGTCCGTGTCGTCGATGCCGGATGCGTTCTCCCACTCCTCGAGACTCACGCCGGCCGCCATCGCCGCTGCTCGGGAACGTCGCTGCGCAGCCGTGTAGCCAAACGTGTTCGCCAGCGGGCGGTGCATCTTCTTCGGGTCCGGGGCGAAGCGCGCCGTCGTGGCAACAAAGATGCTCACCGGACCCTCCATCACAGTCCGGCGCGACACGGACGCCTTCTTCGTCAGCCTCGGCACACTCGCGGCGGGGAGAGAAGGGTTGCTACTGTCGAGCTGCAGGCCGTACGGGTCCATCAGAAGCGAAAAGCTCTTACTCACGCGGGACTCGACGCAGGCGATGGCAGGCGGCGGGGCAGGCGGCATCGGACTCCGTCCGACATTGCTGCCGAGAGGCACATAGGGCTCCATCGTCACTCGCGGGCGAGCGACGCCGTCTGTTGCTGCAGGGTCACCGAGCTGCGCCGCAGGTGCTGCTCCACTCACTTCATTCGCAGAGCCCCCCGACAGCGGTGACGTGGAACTTACCTTTAACATGGAGTACTCCGACTGCTGCCGCAGCTGCTGCTGTTGTTGAGAGGAGGAGGGTGACGAATGCGCCTTCCCACTCACCAGCGGAGAGAGGACGATTTTTGCGGTGCTGAGGCGGCCGTCGTTTCCAGGTTTGACGATGACGTCGAGGCTGCTGAGGCTGTCCTCCTTGTTGAGGTAGAAGAGAATGCTGCTGCCACGACGCTTCCGGCGAGCGGCGTCGAAGAGGGCCGGCCGGAAACCCTCCAAGAGACCCTCCACGTCCTCTTCATCCTCCTCGTCCGCATCCTCGTTGCTATCTTCGTCGGACGACGACAGCTTCGACATGGAAGCCGCATCAGCGACGGCGACGCTAGCGGGCAGCTGCTGCGCCACCAACCGTTTCGCTGGCACAGGCACCGTAGTCGGACTGGGCGTGGTGGTAGCTGCCGCAGCGGATCTGGCATCCTTCACCAAGGTGCCGCTGTCCATCAGGTAGTCGTACCCAGGTGCTGCCGTGTCCGTCCTGGACGACGACTCCTTTGTCTTCGCCGTTTTGTCGCTCGCCAGGTGGTACATGTCGTCGTCATCCTCGTCGATATAGGTGCTGACCTGGCGCTGCCGGCCTGCTGGACGCACACCCCGCCCGTGGTCCAGTGAGGAGGCAGAGGAGGAGGGTTTGTTGGCTGGGGCTGGCGGACGAACCTCCGCTTTTGGTTTTGTCGTCGTCGTCGTGCCTGTCGTTTCTTTGGCCGGCTCCAGTGTCACCGGTGAGTTCGGCAGAACGTCGCCCAGGCTGGCCAGATCGCTCGCAAAGGAGCTGCTCGCCGTGCCGCTCTTCTTTGAGGCCGTCGTTGGCGGAGGCGTCGGCCGATCCTCCTCCACGTTGGCCTTCGTTGTGGACTTCGTGTCCGCTGCGGGTTTCTCGTCCGCCGGCGGTGGTGACGGAAGGAGATGCCCCGACGTTCGATCGAACTGTGGTGCAGTCAGCATGAACGACCCGTAGTAGTCGAAGAGCTCCGCCTCGCTGGAGAAGACAGAGCCGTTGCTGGCGACGGGGTTGGCCTGTTCACTGCTCACCGCTGCTGGTCGGACGCCCTCCGGCTTCTTCGCCGCCGTCGTCGGCTCTGGAGAGAGGGAGAGGGGTGGACTCGACTTCTGGAGGAGGCCCCGCCGCTGCCGCTGCTGCGAAGACCGCGCGGAGGATGGCCGGGCCGCTGGGACGGAAGGAAAGGACAAAGCGGACGACGGCGCCGCTGGTGTGGTGCTGCTTTTGTCCGCCGCTGCCGCAGAGGTAGGGGACGGCAAGCTGGTGTGGATGTCAGGAGTGGCGGATGTCAGGGAGCGCGGCGCACGTGAGGCAGGCCGTACCTGCGTTGACGGGAAGGAGGCGGAGAAGGAACTCATGCCGCTTGAGACACCCGTTGGGGCCGGCGATATGGAAGCGTCTTTCTTCTCGGGCTGCGGTGATGGTGAGACCTCCATGGAGGCCTCTGCCGTCATCGTCTTCACGGGCGAGGCGATGCAATGCTGCTCGGCGTGGTCGTGCAGAGACGCATCGCTGAGGAGTGCGGTAGAGTCACTGGTCATGGAAATATCGGCCCTCGTGCGGCTGGTGCTGACGGGTGGGGTGTCGGAGGGCAACCCTTCCGATAGTGACGGCCGGCGCACGCGGCGCAGCTGGACGGACTCTCGCAGGTCGGATGGAGGCGGTGTGTGGACGCGGCTGAGGAACGATGGCGTCTTCTTGAGTGCCTCTCGCTGGTCATTCGACAACGTCGACGCGTGCCGTGTCAGCGGGCGAGGGATGTCGTCGCAGCTGCTTACACTCGTGTTACGCATGGAGCCGGCGGAGTGCGGAGCGTGCTGCGAGCGCATGCTCGAGCGACGCGAGCGACGGACGCTCGGGGTTTGGTCAAGGGAGTCTGTGTCACCGACGGGGGCGGTTGAGTTCTGTAGGCTGCTGTTGCGGTGAAGCTGGTGCTTATTTGGCGACTTGCTGCGGTGCGGCGCGAGGTCGTCGGTGGACAAGGGTGGTGGGAGGGGTACGTTAAAGGAGCCACTCAGCGCGCTCGCTGACGGCCGCTGCGACGGTGTGTCAGCTGCGTCTGTGAAGCTCGTCACCGGCTCGCGGCGTCGGCCGTGACTGCTGCCACTGCCGTTTGCTTGACGCTCTGTGCGCGTTGCGTCGAAGACGGACGTCGCCGGCTGTGTTGGAAGCCCCGCGGTGGGCGAGATGCTGCCGTTGCTTCCGTTGTTGAAGCTGATGCTGCTGTTGTCACTCTTCGCGGCGTCGCCTGGCATCCCGTCGGGGCCGCCTTTGCGCCGCTTCTGCAGCCGAAACGACGAGCCCGGACGCTTTGGCACGGACTCCATCGCCGTGAAGGCCGGCGCCGGGGTCCTCGCCTCCGCCGCTGCCCCGGCCGCCGAGAGGGAGGAGAAGGAGGAGGAGGTGCCGGTGACCTCCGCTGCCGATTTCGTTTTCTTCGCATCGGGTGTGGTGATGTCAGCGGCGATGCGCACCGGCTGCACAAGAGCTGGGTGCGCTGGCAGACTACACACCTCAGCAGAAGGGAAACTCTTCTTGCTGCCAGCCGACCCTCCGGTGGAGCTGCGCAGGTGTTCCGCAGGAGATCGCTGCAGGGGCTGCGGCGGTACTGACGCTGGGTCAGAGGCGGGGTAGCGCTTCATTGGAGTGAGGCTGGCATCATCGTCATCGCGCGACGTCGGCTTTACACTTCCAAGAGATGGCTTTCCATACATGGACAATGAGGTGCTAATGATCGGGGTAAGGGAGGTGTTTGGTGTCACCTTGTCAGAGGGGAGGGACTGCGCGGAGGCTAAGCGAGGAAGCTTCACTTTGCCCGAAGATCGCCGCATTGCCATGCCTATGGTAACGGTATTGCCGCGCGGGATGTGCGTTACTATTTCCGCCTCGTTCACCAACAACGAGTCAGCAGCAGCGACGTCGCTGCTGCTGCTGCTGCTGCCAACCTGAGTAGTTGCTTTCGCATTGTTGCTGGTACTCCCATTTTTGATGGGTGGCATCACGTGTTGGCTGCTGCGTCGGCGGTTGTGGTGATGCTGCTCCCCGCTGACGTGGTCGACCGGCATATCCGATGTGTCGGTGCTATCGTCCCACCCGGAGGATTCGTTGAGGGACCCGCGCCGCTGCGTGCGCCGTGGCGTGATGCTGCGGCTGTCGTCCGCACGTGAGTTCACTGGTTCCGGCGACGACGCTTCGACCTGGATACGTATGTTGGCCTCCTCGTCACTGCCGATACTGCGCTTTTGCCTATCCGCGTCGGTGTCCCGCTTCTTTTTGGAAAAGAAGAATGGCATAAAAGACAGGGAAGAAGAAGGGAGGACGGAGGGCGGAAAGCACAGACACACACACGCACACACGCAGAGTAGCGTGAAGGTCTTTATGCTGACGCCTCGAGCACCCTCTGCAACAGCTGAAGTCCCACCCCAGCCTACTCGCCAAACAAATCCGTAAAAAGAGAAGCGACGAGAGAAAGGGCCGCAAATAACCGCCACAGCAAAGAAAAAAAAAGGACTGCCACAGTGCAGTGGGGCACGATTGAGGGATGACGACAGTCTTTTTTCTATTTCTACCGGAGTGGTCACAACGCACGCTCTACACGGATGTGCCACTAACCCTCCGTGCTCTGCTGCAAAACAGATATATATATATAATGGGTTGAGAAGGGCAAAATGGAAAAGTCGTTGGCTGGTGTTCAGTAAAGATAGCAATAGAGAAACATAAAAGAAAAGAAAGAGAGGGAGAGGGGCACCGTACTCGGTGGGTCCTCCGCAGTGCACACAGGAGAAGCAAGACTACCAGCTTTTCCAGTTGGATAGATGGATTGAAGTTGGCCAGAGGAGGAGGGTAAGGAATAGGAAGTGCAGAGAGAGTCCTTCAGAGTGGCGACGCAGTGCTGGAGGACAGAGGAAAGACAGACTCAGGAGAGGGGCAGCGGAGCGTGTCGAGAGGGGAGAGGGCAGGTCACACCGCGCGTCCCTCTGCACACGACAAGCACTCAGGTCCAACACAGTGGCACAAGCAAATCGACGCACAAGCATACACATATCAGTACTTCAGTGGGGTAGTTTGCTCTCTCATGATTTGCCCCCCCCCCCCCACCTTTTTTTTTTGTATACCACTACTCACGCAATTAAGTTCTGGCTTCGAGGCAGTCCGCAAAAAGGCCACAGTGCCACAACACACACTCCATATCTGCTCTTCCGTGGTTGTTATTCTTGGTGGCTGCCCGCCTGCATTCTGTCGAAGAGAAAACAAAACAAAAAACAAAAACACCAAAAAGCGAGGCAAAACAAAAGCGGGTGATCATCACTCGTAAAGCGAAAGAAAGGAGAGCACACAAATGTGCGAAGACAAGTATCCAATGAGCACACACACACACACACACACACACACACACACACACACACAGAGACAGTAGAAAATAAGTTAGAAGATATCAAAACAGGCAGAGAGAAAAAAAAGGACAACAATTGACGATGGTACCATCACAAAGTGCAGGAAAGGGAAGGGGGGAGGACGACGACACTCCACCACACCCAATCCAAACAAGCAAACAAAAAAAGAAAGCAGCACCCACACCGACAAAGGCAGAACAGGAGAAAGGACGCACACACACGCACACACACACACGCAGGACACATGAGGGAGTGGCAGCGAATCTGAGAAAAAAAAAGAGAAAAAGAAGGTCGCATGGTGGAGGTGAGTGGCGGTGGGCACCGCAGCGCCACCACGGGGCGAGGAAGAGAGGTCCTCAGCAATACATGCGCCGCTTCATCCTGAGAGCCTCCGCTTCGGCTCTGCCGCGTTCCAGCAACGCCGGTATCGCCTCCAGATCCTGGTTGGACTTCTCAATCGCCTCCGTGATGTTATCCTGCATCCGCGTAAGCATCTGCAGGCGTGCCAGACGCGCGTCGCGCCGCCGTTTGTGTTCCGCCTTCTGCTTCTCCCGTAGCGTCTGCAGGTCCAGCGAAAGTCGCAGCTCGCCGGATTGGTGCCGCTCCACCTCTTCACGGAGACGATGCACCTCATGTCGCAACTCGATAGTGCTCAGCTGCTCAACAGGACGAGATTGTAGAGAGGCGGAGGCACCGCGGCCGTACCCACCGCCCTGAAATAGCGGGTCCGAAGATAACCCAGGCAGACTTGCAGCACCGAACACGGGAAAGGCTTCTGCGCTCGTGCTGCGCGGCGCACCGTCGAAGGAAAGCCGCAAGTTGTTGCTATACGCGGTGTTGACGACGGTGGCTGCGTCGTCGTTGGGCTGCGACTTCACCTCGGCATCTCCGGTGGAGGGGATAACGAAGCCGGTGAACGTCTCCTGCTGGCTGGTGGACGCCGTGGACTGTGCTGGTGGGCGCGGCAGGCCGGAGGAGGCGAGTGGAGGCGCCGGCTGAGGGGAGACGTGGGTGGCGCCCGCAGTGGACGCAGACGACGCCACAGCATTCTGCGACTGCCCTTGCTGCTGCTGTTGCTGTTGTTGGGCAGACGCGGCTTGTTGCGCTTGTGCCATGAGAAGTTTCTGCTCCGTCAGCAGGTTCCGCTCCTCCACGCGGGCTTCTGCGGCCTCTAGCCTCTCCCAGAGTTCCTCCAGCTCACGCTTCTGCGCTGCAACGACGCTCTCGGCTTCGGTGCGACGGTGTAGGGCACTATTGAGCTGTTCTTCCAGCTTCTGCGTGTTCCGCCGCTGCGCCTCAAGCTCCGCGGAAACCGATTGCACACGGGACTCTATCTCGTCATACAGCTCCTGCGGCACAGTGCGAGCTAGCGGCTGGGCAGGGGGTGCCGGACTCGCCTTCGAGGACGCCTCTTCTTCATCACCAAACAAGGGTGACGACTGCGGTACCGGTGACTCCGGGGCGTTAATGGCGGCCATCGCCACAGAAGGCCCTCTGCGTGTTTGGCTGGCCTCGATCTGCAGCTCTGAAATGCGCTGGTGTGCCGCAGTCAGCTGCTCCTCCAACTCCTCCACGATGCTGCGGTCCACCATGTCGCGCGGCGTGGAGACTTGCGGTTGGCGGCCGGAACCATGCTGCTGCCGTGCCGACGGCGATCCACCACGCTTGTCATCTGCACTGCTGTTGTTGTTATCGGTTGCGCCTGTTCCGGCTCCATTTGCACGACGTACTGCGGTTCCGTAGGCCCCCCACATGCTCCTCTCCCGGCGCTCCAGCAAGAGCCGGTCACGCTCCTCTGTCACCCGCTGCAGCTCAGCGCGCTTCGCGCTCACCTCGTCTCGCAGCAGTTGCAGCTCAGCTTCCTTCGGGTTGTGCTGAAGAGCGGCCGAGAGCCGTGCCTCCAGCAGACGTGCCTTTTCTTCCCACTGCGCTTCACTTTGTTGCTGAGGCGCAGAGGAGGAGGATGCAACGGGTGGTATTCCAGGCACGCGATCCACCGCAGCAGCACTCTCTGTTGTGGGGGCCGGCGCCTTTGCCGAGGAAGGTCGCGGTGAAACAACCTTCCCGCTTGTCCGACATGACGAAGTGGTGGTGGGTGGCAGCGAGCTGGGCTGTCGTGGGTATGTGCCCTCGTCGTCGGGCTCTTCTCGCTTCATGGGGATCCCGCGACCGCTGCTTCGATTGCTGCCTGGTGGTGGTGGTGACGCTCGCACCACCGCAACAAGCCTGTGCTGCGCAGGGAGGGAGAAGGCGACAGGGGTGCCACGCGGTGTGGCCGCACAGGCCGCCATGTCTGGCGCTTCCGACGCGGCAAAGACGCACACCACCAACGCTGCAGGAATCGTCAAGGCGGGCACGATGGTCGTGCTGCCGTCGGCATTCCCCTGCAGACTGCCCGTTTGTTGGAGTGCGTCAGGCGAGGACGCAGACGACGGCTGTGCGAGCGTGTTCGCCTCGGCGATGAGCGCATCGATTGCGGCAATCTCCTCCTCTGCCATTTGAACGTACTCGAGTTGGTCGCTGCGCTCACGGCGAAGGGCGACCTCAGCACTCGAGCTCAGCGCCTCTACGTCGTCAGCATCTGGGTCGGGGGACTCAGAGTTTGACGGCGCCGTCGCTGCTCCTGCTGCAGCTGTCTCCGCTGTTGCGACCCCAGCATCTCCTGTTGAGGTGCGTGAGGCGGCCACCGCCGCCTGCGCGTCGTGCAGTGCTCGGTGGGCCTGCGAGGCTCTGTACATGGCGCTCAGCCACCGGTGCAGCGCCGCAGCCGTCCTATGCTCCTTCTCCACCGTATTCGAAGTCGGACAGACATCTAAGCACTGTTGCATTCGGTGGCGGTCGCCGTCCGTCACGTCGCGCGACTTCACGGCAGCAAGCCGCTTCGCCAGCGTAGGGCCCTGCTGCACCGCCTCGTCGAATACCGCTACTTTTGGATCGTGCAGCAGCGCCACGGCGGCTTCGACGAGGCTGACGAACGACGGGGCGGAGGCGCGACGGGTACGTCGCTGCAAGTCGGTCCACGCCGCAGCCTTCACGGTGCGTAGTCCTGCCCGGGAGAGCAGTAATTCCCGCTCCGCCGCGTCTGTCGCCTTGGCAGCCTCTTCGGCAGATTTGAAGCCTGCAGCGGGGGTGATGGAGTCACGGGGACGCGGTGTGCTGCCGGAGGATGTCTGCTGTGGTGCCTGCTTCACTAGCGGAGAAGGAGGAGGAGGACTTGCCTTCTTTTGTTTCATCGTGTTTTGCCGAAGGAGGTCGTCGATTTCTTTCACGCGGGCTCGACTGGTGTCCAGATCGGCCTGAAGGCTAAGCCGCTGCTCTTGCATTTCTTGCATTTCCTCGGCCGTCATGACGGTGTTGGCGGCCGCGTTCGGGCGAGCCACTGTGGGTGAGGGAACTGGGCTGATAATGAGCGTCGCGACTGCCGGATTCGTGCGATCGACAAGCTGGCCCACGAGCTTGATGCTTTTCAACTTCTTGTTTTGGGGACGTGGCGACGGTTGCTGCTGCTGCGGAACAAGAATGAGGGGCCGAGGCTGCACGAGAACTGCCGTAGTTCCATCTGGCTGTTCAACGCAAGGCGTGGACGCCACCATCCCGATAAGACACTGGTCTGCAGTAGGACCAGTACGGAAGGCAATAATGTCATTTGGCTGCAAAGCTGAGGTGCTGCCTGCTGGTGCTCCAGCAGTCGGAGTTGGAGGCATGATGGTAGTGTGGTGCAGACCGCCTAGAAAAATCAGCTGAGATGTGCTGGTGGGGTAGAAAGGTTGGGACTCTCTCTCGCCGCGTGTTCGTACTGCTACTGCTAGGGGGATGGGTTTCAAGGATGTCGCCACCTGCTAAAACAATGAAATTAGAAAACAAAATCTACAAAAGAGAGGCAATACAAAATAAAGAAGCTGAAAGCGACAAGGGAAATGAGCGATGATGATTCGCTGGGTATAAGCGTGACGGAGAGAGTACGAGAAAGCGGAGAGCGTCAGAGGGAATTCCTGTCGTTACGACCCACCACTCCTGTCCGCTTGTGCTGTGGCGAAAACAACTAACCAGCCAAACAAAAACACACACAATAGTGACTCGAGTATGCCACGACAACTGGCTTCGCGAGTGGCTTCTTGAAGAGTATTCAGCCCCCGCTCTCCACCTTCCTCCAAGAAAGAAGACCACGCGTGCCAAACAACAGGGGGTGCGGCGGTGCAGAATGAAAGCTATATCAGCTTTGTCCATGTGTGCAAAAAGGGGAAGGGAGAGAGAAAGACAGGGACAGTTGTAAAAAGCAAAGAAATCAGCGAGCAGGAGAGTATTTTGGCAGCGCTACAGAGAAGATGTGTGGGAGCAGCGACAAAAAAAAAAAAGATGTTTCTGTCGCCACCTCGTAGCTCGCACAGAGGTTGGTAGTGAAGGAACGGAACAACAAGCAAGAGTGAGTTCACTGAGCCTTGTCCGTGAACTTCCCCAAGAAACAGACACGGTAACATGAGGGTTCGTGGATGTCTTGTACGAGAGAGAACGGGACGCAGGGTGTGCAGCACCACGAAAGACAATGTCGTTCTCGACATGAGCGTGAGCACTCATGCGATCCCTCTCGTTAACGACACAGCACCGTTGTGGTTGCGAGTGTTCAGTCGTTTTCCCCTTTCATTGGATGCGTTGTCAAGTATCATCGAGAGTCTAAAAAAGAGACGCTTGTGTGTCGAAATGAAGCCTTTTAAAACGTACGCCAAGGCACGAAAAACAGAAACGACGCCGAAGAAAACCCACCGCAACCACGACAGTAATAACAAAAGGAAGGAGGCAGGAGGCAAGTTGCTCCCTCCGCCTTTCCTGCTTTCAATGCGCTTTCGTTATCAAAGAGGCACATGAGAGAGAGAATGCCACGAAGCAACGCTGCCCCCCTTCTTGAATTAAGAGGGGGAGGGGCGGAGGAGCAGCAGAAAGAACCTTCTTGGCTATCAGAGAGACGAAACAATGTCTGAATTCTGCAGCATCCCCTGAAAAAACACTACCAACAACGACAAAAAACACCAACCGTGTCATCACCAGCCGTTCAATCCGCCCACCGACCATGGGGGCTTGCTGCTTACTTCGTTGTTCAACAAGCCCCAGATGTTTCGCTTGATTTTTGCTGCACCTCACGCAGCACTCCAGTGATGGTACTGGAGGTATGAGGGAGAGATAAGGAAAAGACAAGCACGTGAACATACACATATACTCACACACACACACACGAAGCTCATTGAAAGCCCCGCGTCGGTGCATGGTGCTCATAGTCATCAGCACATCCGCTAAGATGTGCTGATGTAAAGGTCAGGGGCCAACGATACGGTGGGCAGAGGAGGAGGAGGATTGACAGAGGAGCGCCACTCGAAGCTATCCAAGAACAAGAAAAGAGAAGAAGAAGAAAAAAAAAGCGCACACGCACGCCCAAATAAAAACAATGAGCAAATTCAATGAGACAACTGGTGACTTCGTACGATCGACTTCACCGACAAGCGCAACACAGCGACAACAACAGAAAAAAAAACTATGTCAGTCACTGACACCATTGTGGACATCAAGGTGACAACACGGACAACAACAACAGATAAGCGCTGTCGTTCTTTGGCCTTACAACGCAGTCCTGCTTAACAGAACAGCAAAACAAACGTTCCACCGGCTCTATGTAGGTGGAGCAGGTACCTCTACGAGTGACAGAATGAAGACAAAAAAAGAGAGAGAAGGGAAAAGAAAGAAAAACTCGCACTGTCCGTGAGCCGACCGTCACGCGGCTTCACCTCATCAGCAACAACGAGAGCATCACCCGCAGCACTTATTATATATATATATGAGAAGGAAACTATGTGTGACTATGTCGGAAGCGAGAAACACAGACAGAAAACACAATTAAGCGCCGGCGAGTCCCTGTCAGCTGCCGTCTACAGGAAGATGAGAAGAAAAGACGAAGAATGAAACAGAAAAATCATCAACAACAACAACAAAAGAAAGAGCGTCAGATGATGTGATGAAGCCTACTCTTCATCTAAGTACTTCTTCAGCGCAGGTCGTGAGTTGATCGTCCCGTTCACGCTTTCGAGGACGTCGTTCGCTGCGGCGGACTCGCTGCGCAGAATGCGAATTTCCTTCTCTAAGCGGTCGATGATCTTCGCGAGCTCGCGATCATCCGCGGCGTGGAAAAGGGGAGGCATGCTGCCGTCCCGTGCCAGATCCTGCGCGACGTCCTCCTTCTCCACTCCCACCTCTGCCGGTCCGCCTCGCTTGCCGTTCTTCTTGTCCTTCGGGCCCTTGTCCTTCGGGGCCTTGTTCTTCTTCTTTTCGTCTTCCAGTGCCGCCTTTAAGTCTGCCACCTCTTGGTCCTTCTCCGCTAGCTCCTTTGCCAGCTTCTCCGCAGGCGGCAGGGAGGAGTCCCCCTTTGGCACCGCCCCAGCTGCTGCTGCCGCTGCCGCTGCTTCCTTTGCAGCCGCTGCGGCGTCTTCCTTCGCATCGTCGATCTCGCGATCCTTTGCCGCGAGCTGCGCGTTGTGCTCTGCCTGAATCGCCTTCGCATCTGCCAAGTCCTGCAGCGCCTCCGCGAGATCGCCGCGGAGGTCCTGCAGGTCGTCCTCCAGGTCCTTGATCTTGTTATCTGCCCGCTGCATCTCCGCAAACGGAGCGGCGCGGGCGGAGAGGGCCTCCTTCAGCTGCTGCAGCTGCTCCGGCGTCAGCGTGACCACCGTTGACTCGGGCTTGTCGTAGTTTACGAGAATGCTGCTCAGCAGCACCACCTTGCTCACCTCCGTGAAGGTCCACGTGTTGGCACCACCGTGCACGTCTTCGTGCAGCGGAGGAGCCCCGGCGCGTCCCTTTGCCTTTGATCCCCCCTTCACCACGGCAGATGGGGTTTCCGACGGTGCTGCGGCTGCGGGTGCTGCGGTGGTGTCCTTCTTGTCATAGTCGAAGTGCATCGGTGGGTCCCCCAACTTCGCCTTCAGCTTCGACTCCTCGTCCTTGTACGCCTCCACCTCCTGGCGGCGCTCTCGCAGCTTATCCTCCATCTTCCCAATCTTCTTCTTGTCACGCGCGCGCGTCTTGTCGAAATCAGCCATGTCCACCGTCACCTCATGTGTGGCGAGCTGCGCACTCACCCAGCGCTGCAGAGCACCGAGAGCTCGACTACCCTCCATCGCGTCTTCGTGGGTGAAGCGAGAATTTGACAGGTACTCCTTGCGGAGCAGACGTCGTGCCGTGGGCGAGATGCTGAGGGGGTCGAAGTCTGTCAGCCGCTTCATAAAGTCACGCTGCCGAATTACCTTTAGAATGTAGTTCCAGTCGTACGTCTTCTCGCCTAGGGTGATGAGGGTGGCCTCCATGATCAGCTTCACGATGGCCGGCGGCTTCACGTAGCTGCGGATCTCGCGCCAGTCGGACTCCTTCAGCTGTTTCACCACCTTCTGCGCCTCCTGGGCATCTGCAACGGCACGCTGAGCATCCGCCTCGTACGCGGAACGGCCTTCGTTGTAATGTGCCTGCTCAATCGCAATGGTCTTGTTGAGGTCCTCCATTTCTTCCTCTGCTGCCTGGCGTTGCTTCTGCAGCTCCTCCAGGCGCCGCACAGCCGCCGCGCGCTCTGCCTCGGAGACGGGGGAAGCGTCAGGCGGGAGTTCACCACCGCTGCCTTCCCACAGCATCAACTGCACCAGGCGTGGGGCAGGAATGGAGGCGACGGTGCCGAGGCCCCAGCGCCAAGCGTTGGTTTTGTCGTCCACGAACTCGTAAGCCACAAGGTCGTTCACGGAGACGCGGACGTGGCTTACGTTGCTGATCTTAGAAAGAACGTCGTCATTCGTGTCGCTCGCATTTGGGATAACAAGTGAAGAATCGCTACGCCGCTGCACCGTGCGGGCCGGCGAGGCAGGCTTGCGTGCCGACATCGCTGAAGGCAACAGGGGCACAGAGAAGATGATCAGTAAAATAACGTTACGTTACAGATAGATACACACAGACACACAGACACAACAGCAACACACAGAGCAGAATATCTACGAGGAAGTGATTCCAATAAATGAAGGAAAAAGACAACAATAACAATAAAAAAAAACGCGGTTATAATCAATGCGTTCCCTCTCACAGCACTGACAGAAAAAGAAAAGAAGAGAGTCAGAGTAAGTAATGAGTGGTGAGGGAGAGGGGTGATGCCACCAGCCGCCGTGCAACAACAACAACAAAAAAAAACAGCAACCGCTAAAGCCGACTCTACGCCACCAGTAGATGTTTGAATGTATGTATACGTGTATATATATAATGGGAATCAACGAAAACAAAAAGAGAAAAGAAAGGAAGAGCAACGAATGCTGCCCCGACGAGAAAGTACGAGACTGCTCTCTCCATCCACGCAACACCCACCCAATGCAGCAGGAGACCACGCGTTTGCGGTTCAACGCGCGGTAGTGCGAAGACGGCACATACGAGTGGAACAGAAAGAGAGAAAGCGAGAGCCGAGAGAGGAGTGGCCGCAGGAGGAGAAGAAGCCAGGTTGCTGCAAGACACAAGCTGCAGGAAGAACCACTCAAACGCAGTATAGAGATCATGCAATCATAACATCCATGCAGCTTTTTCCACTGCCACTACACAACTAAAAGCAGGAGAATAGCTCTGCACTCAGATATTGGCATCTCCCAGGTGCAGAACCACGCATGATGTTACGTTGTTATTCCATCTTTTTTCAGTTTTTTAATCCCACAGTATATGATCCAACAAACAAACACAGACAATTCCTTTGAACGGGCTCACAGCATCTTCGCGGAGAGAAACGCCACCCACGATTCTCATCGCTCACACACAGGGAACACAAACACGAAACAGCAACAGACACGCGCCCACACCAGAGGCCACACAAACACCGAAAATACAACGCAGCCACACTCGCACCGCCCTGCACTTCTGTGCCTCTACACCGTCGTGGAAACCCTCTCTTGGAATTCGTTGGCCGCCTCCTCACCCATCGACTGCACGAGTGATGCAAAGAAGGATCCCTCCCGCTCCAGCAGCGCACGCGGCGCGAGCCGAACTCCACGGCGCGCCCACCGTCCGGATCACGAGGATCACGTCGTACGACGCGACGGTGTGCAGGCGGTGCGCGATGGTGATCACCGTGTAGTCCGCGGAACGTCTGCTGCACCGTGAGCTGGATCTGCCGGTCCAGCGCGGGGTCCACGTTGGCCGTGGCCTCGTCCATCAGCAGGAAGGCGCTGCCGCGCTTCAGCAGCGCGCGCGCAAGGCACAGCAGCTGGCGCTGCCCAACGCTGAAGTTCGACCCGGCCCTCCTGCACACGCCCGTCAAGCCGCCAGCCTTCGCCGCGCACGCGCTCCGCCATCCCCACCTGCCGCAGCGCAGCCCACACCGCAGGCGTCGCCGCACGCGCCGAACGGGTCCACGTTGCTGCGCACCGTCCCGTCGAACAGCAAGCGGGTCCTGCGGGATCATCGAGAACAGCTGGCGCAGCTCACGCACGCCGTAGTCGCGCGCGCGTCGCGGCCCGCACACACCGCATGCACCCGCCGCACACCTCCACCAGCCGCAGGAACGCGCAAGCAGCAGCGTCGACTTCCCGCTGCCCGTGCGGCCCACAACGCCCACCCTTCTGCCCCCGGCGCAATCGCGAAGCTCACGTCGCGCAGCACCAGCGGCAGCCCCGGCCGGTACCCGCATGTCCACGTGCTCCCAGCACAAGCGACCCCGCACCACCGGCAGCGCCGTGCGTCGTCGGCGACACGTCGTGACCAGGGTGTGCGGGGGTCAGCGGGCTCAGCGCTCCCGCACCGCCGCTGGTGGTGTTGTGGTGCCGTCTTGCGTTGTCGGTGGCCTCGACGGTCACCTCGGTGGCACGGTCCATGAGGCGGCGGATCTGCGCGGCGTGCGCGTCCACGGCAGCGGCGATGTCCCTTTTGCGTGTCCTCGTGCTCAATGCTGTCCGTGTATTGAATTATGCGCTGCACACTGTTCATGTCTGACTCTGCCTGGGCAGCAAGGTTTATAGTATCGTTGAGGAGGAGGCTGATTCTCATTGCCATGGTCATGCTCAAGGATAGTAGTCCAACGCGAGAGGTTGCCACTGAGCTGCCACTCCTATTGACGGCGATGACGGCACAGAAAGCTACGGCAGTAATAATAACGTTACTAAGCAGTTCGACGCGCACGGCGAGCCAATGCTGCCCTGTATTCCGCGTATAAAGGCAGGAGAATAGGTGGTCCAGCCGCTGCAGGCCCAACCGCATGAGGGAGTGTTCGACGCCGTATGCATGAACGGTTGTGCGTCCACTCAAGATGCTGCTGAGAGTCGTTAGATAGGTGAGTTGGCGGTATTTTCGTGGCGACGGATGGTGCGGTTGGCCGCGGTGTAAAACACCATCAGCCTGTAGTAGACAACGGTGCAGATAGCGAGAGGAAATATCACCTTCCACTGGGTGTACACCATCAGCAAAAGTGACGATATCACAGTGCAGCTGCGATTCAAGAGGAAAACAATGTTGACTTCGAGGTCGTCGTCCACTCGGTTCAAATCTTGCGAAAAGCGATTGAGGAGACGACCGTGTGGGGTCGCATCAAAGAAAGCCAGCGTGCCGGAGCTGACAGAGCGCAACAGGTGGGAGTGGAGCTTCTTGCTCCCCTCACGCAGTACACGGTAGGTGCAGTAGCGTCTTAGCGGGTTGCCGACAATTGCGAGAATCACACAGAGTAGGGTATATGCTCAAGTTTGCCTCCTTGGAGAGCCCCAGAGCCCCACTGGCCCACACCGATAGCCACACAGAGGGGAGCACCATGCTAACCTCAGTAGCTGCATGCACTCCAAAGACGATCATCCACGACGTCACCCCGCCGCAAGCTTCGGCGTAGCGGCGATATACCGAGAGGGGAACAGGGCCCCTGGGGCATCTCTTCTACTGCGATGAGTGCGGTACCCGGCAGGGCAGCGGAGCCCTCACGTACGCCCTTTTGATCAGCATTCTCTTTACTCGTGGTTTCCCTCTCCTCTGAATTTTGCTGGTTTGCCGCTGTTGTAGCATCCACTTTTGTTTCACCCTTCTCAAGTTCCTTTACGCCATCCCTCGACACAGCCTTCTCAGACAGAGGTGGTGTGACCACCTGCAGACTGCAGTAGACGCCGTACGCCGCGGCGTCACCCTGGAAGGCAACACGGCCGTCCGCGGACAGCACCACCACGTAGTCCGCGTCGCGCGCCACGTGCACCTGGTGCGTGGCCAGCACACGCGTCTTGCGCGCCAGCACGCCGCACACGCACTCGCGCCATCACACCGCTCGCCAACGTGCGCGTCCAGCGCCGACAGCGGGTCGTCCAGCCACGTACACGTCGCGCGTCAGCGTACACCGCACGCGCAAGGCTCACACGCGCCTTCTGCCCGACCGCTCAGGTTGATGCCCTTCTCCCCGATCTCCGTCTCCGCGCCGTCCGCCAGCAGCGCGAGGTCCGCCGCCAGCTGGCTGCTCGCCACCGCGCGCTCGAAGCAGGCAGCGTCCGCCGCGCCGAAGAACACAACGTTGTCGCGCAGCGTCGCGTTCATGATCCAGGGCTGCTGCGGCACGTAGGCCACGCGGCGGCTGCACGCCACGCGGCCACGCGTCACCGCCAGCGCACCGATCAGCGAGTCCAGCAGCGTCGACTTGCCGCTGCCCGTCGGCCCCAGCACCACGTCAGCTTGCCGCGTGGGATGCGCAGGTCCACGTCCTCCAGCAGCGTCTTGGCGCGCAGCTCGTAGAGGTGGTCATCGTCTTCATCGTCCTCTTCCTTCTTGCTAGTCTTCCGTTCTTCTTTCTTCTTTGTATCGCTCTTGTCCGTTGGCTTGCCAAAGAACGGCAGCTGCTCCGCTACAAAGGCGGAGAGCGTCGCGAGCTGAAAGCGGGCCGCATAAAGATCGCGGTACCCCTCGCGACCCTCCGCGTCGGCGGCCCACTCCACCCGGTGCTCACGTTCCTCCTGCTCCATTAGCTGAACCATGTCCATCACCGCGTTGGTGCCATCGTCGCACTCCAGAAACCGCGTAATACGGCGCATCGACACAATGAAGCGTGAAAGACTCGCGGCCATGTACGGGATCTGCACAAACGGCGTCTCAAGCACACCGAGGAGGGCGATGACGGGGAAGGCTGTGGCTGCAGTGAGGGAGTTGCCGCTGAGTGTGTAGATTGCAAAGACAGTGGCGACGACGACGTTTGGCGCGGCGGCATTCAAGAAAGAAATAAGAATGGCGAGCAGCTGCGTTTTCTTTATCTTCTCCACCTCCTTCGCACGAAGCGTCTCGATCTTCACGATGAACGACGGCTCCCATGACATGAACTTCACCACTCGAATGCCGGAGAGGAGCTCATTGGTGGCCTTCAGGCGTGCGTCAGTCGCCACAGCCTTTTCTTTGAACACTGCGTACATCTGCTGCGTGAAGTGGTTCTGGAGGGGAAGTGACAGGAGGAGGCCCATCACACCGACGAATGCCGACCAGCCGACCAGGCTGTACAGCAACACCACACCGCCCATGAGCTGTAGCGGGGCACCGACAAGGGCCCAGATCCAATATACGAAGTCGCTTGCGCTCTGCGCATCGCTGCTGACCATGTTCACCAACCGTCCCGGGTTGATGGTTGGCAAAGCCATCGATTTGTTGGATATTGTGAGAGCCTTCTCGAAGATGATAGCGGTCAGCGTGCATTTGCCCAAGGCAGCGGTACGGCCGCACAGTTGGTAGTACTTGTTGTTCACCAGACTCTCACTCAGGGTGAAGACGAACAGGAGGAGTACGAGACCCGTCCCGGCACTAGCGGAAGGCTGGCGCGCGGTTCCCCTGAGTGCTCCTTCCGCCTCATTCTCAATGGAGTGAAAATGTTCGATGTAATGAATGAAGTACTTTAGGACGAGTGGGGACAGCAGCGAAGCAATATCGCGACTGATGCGCAGCGGCAGCAACGACAGGAGAGGCTTCCAGAAGGCTGCAAAAAAGGCGCGGGATGCGGACATGCCACGCGGCTGCATGCGTGCCAGCGCAGGCATCATGCTATCGATCTGCCCGGCGCGCTTCACACACTGTGGGGCGGCGATTTTCACGTCTTCAACGCGCTCGCACGTCGCGGTTGGGCGACCGTCACTGGTGGTGAAGAGGTGCTCACCACCCACCGTACCAGAGTGCCAAGCGCTGACAGCACCCATCACTGCGTTGCTGTTTTGATTCACGGTTGTGGGTCCAGCAGAGCGGGCCGCAGCCGCCGTCACGACACTGTCGTACCACTCCACGCCCACATAGCGCTGAGCGCCAGTGTCGAGCTGCTGAGCTTGCCCACTCCACCGCAGTACTCCCACCGCACCGGGACGGATACCAGAGGGCAGAACCTCGACACCGCCTCGACTTGATCCCCAGCCGAGAAGGCGGACAAGGGCGCGCATGCTGCGGTTCAAGACGGTGTTCTGCATTGCTTGACCTTTCCCGGTGTAGTGCACAAGCGCGGCGTTCACCGCGGCATCCCACGCGTGTTCGATGGCTCGCTGCTGCTGCAGCTCGCGTGAAAGGGCTGTGCCGGCGTTGTAGGACCGCAACTGGCGCGTAGGTCGCGGCAGCCCATCCAACGTGAGTTCCTCGCGAGCTGCTGTGTACATGACGTCACCAACCCAGGAGTAAAACAGGGAGCCAAAGATCCAATGCGCACGATCCTCTGCTTGCTCCTCGTAAAGTGGCTCCTCACCCCACAACTGACGAAGAGCGTCGGCACGGTCTTTCTCAAGCTGCTGCCGTCTCGCCTCGCAGTCACGAAGCCGCCGTAGGTATGTCTCCTCCGCCATCGCAATAGAGAAAAAAAAGGAGTATACGTATCACAACACGAAGATAAATAAGAAAGTCACAGCCAGTCGAAAATAACATGTATATATATATAACACAAACAGAACACTTGCACTGAAATGGTGTGCCTGAAGCGCTAAGGAAGGAGAAGCAGTGACGCCTCAAGTGAGAAAGAGCAGACAGACTGTGAGCGCTGAAGAAAGCGATGTCGTCTTGCAGTTCCACAAAGCAAAACAAAAGCCAAAGAATGTAATAACAGGCACGCACGTGGAACCTGCAATCACCACGTGAAAGCGACCGGGAAGAAGCAACGAAGATGGTGGTCTCACCCTGCCAGGTAACTTCAAGGCTGATTTGGCTTACAGAAGAAGAAAACACACGAAAGAAATGGGTGATCGACCAACAGCGCGTTTGTGTGTGTGTGTGTGTGTGTGTGTGTGTGTGTGTGTGTAGTTGTGATAGTGAAATCACACTAACACGTTGGAAACAGCAACAAAACCCTTGCTCAGCTGAATAACTCGCGGTTTCGCCCGTCTCACAACGGCCTGAGTGATGAGCAGCTCGGGGAGCAGCAACCACAAATACACAAAAAGCAGAATATGATGCCAGAAGGTCGATGGGGCTGGAAAAAAGTTCGTTCCCCGCAGCAGCCTTCACTTTCGGTAATTTCGGTAATAATAAAATGACGCAATGCAGTCGTAGCGGTGCTTTCATGCAATGAAGAGCGAAGGTAAGCGCGAGAACAGAGACGATATTAAATGTTGCAGGGAAGGAGGTTGATATTACCCTCGTATATTACAGCCTAGAACAAGCAAGTGTTTACCTCTTGTTGGTGTTCCCTGCAAGGAAACGCAGGCACATCCAAAAAAAAGTCGTGAATGCAGCAGCAGTTGCAGCCTACTTCACACGGAAGAATCCACGCACTAAGAACAAACAGCTTGCCTTTGTTCTAGTAAAACGCACAACCCTCGATAGACTGAGCAAAACAGCCAAAACTAACAAAGACACGGCAACTGCCGCGCAGCACTAAAAAACAAGCCGAAGGCACAGACCAATGTGACAGAGAAAGACAAGAAGGAAGAGCGAAGCAGAGAGGAAAGAGTAGGCACAGAGACCGTACCACGACAGACGAGGAGACCCACGAGCACCACAAAGCCCATTTTCCTTTCGTTGTAACACAAGCACCATGCAAGTGTAGCACCATACACGCACATCGATTCTACAACACTACGCGTCAAAAAGATCGCACAAACACAGATTAGACGCCCACAGCGGCAGCTGAATAAGAAAACCAGCAGGACAAGTCAGCCTTCAGCACCCCTTTCCCTTATCGCCACACCTGCAGGGCACGCTACTCAAATGTCTCTTTACAACAGTTCTCTGAACGAACACTACGGAAGTCACTTTACCACCTCCCCAGTGTCTTCTCCACCAAACAAACACAGACAATTCCTTTGAACAAGCTCACAGCATCTTCGCGGGAGAGAAACGCCACCCACGATTCTCATCGCTCACACACAGGGAACACAAACACGAAACAGCAACAGACACGCGCCACACCAGAGGCCACACAAACACCGAAATACAACGCAGCCACACTCGCACCGCCCTGCACTTCTGTGCCTCTACACCGTCGTGGAAACCCTCTCTTGGAATTCGTTGGCCGCCCTCCTCACCCATCGACTGCACGAGTGATGCAAGAAGGATCCCTCCCGCTCCAGCAGCGCACGCGGCGAGCCGAACTCCACGCGCGGCCACCGTCCATCACGAGGATCACGTCGTACGACGCGACGGTGTGCAGGCGGTGCGCGATGGTGATCACCGTGTAGTCGCGGAACGGTCTGCTGCACCGTGAGCTGGATCTGCCGGTCCAGCGCGGGTCACGTTGCCGTGGCCTCGTCCATCAGCAGGAAGGCGCTGCCGCGCTTCAGCAGCGCGCGCGCAAGGCACAGCAGCTGGCGCTGCCCAACGCTGAAGTTCGACCCGCCCTCCTGCACACGCCCGTCAAGCCCGCCAGCCTCGCCGCGCACGCGCTCCGCCATCCCCAACCTGCCGCAGCGCAGCCCACACCGCAGCGTCCGCCGCACGCGCCGAACGGTCCACGTGCTGCGCACCGTCCCGTCGAACAGCAGCGGGTCCTGCGGATCATCGAGAACAGGCTGCGCAGCTCACGCACGCGCGTAGTCGCGCGCGTCGCGGCCCGCACACCACGCATGCACCCGCCGCACACCTCCACCGCCGCAGGAACGCAAGCAGCAGCGTCGACTTCCCGCTGCCCGTGCGGCCCACAACGCCCACCTTCTGCCCCGCGCAATCGCGAAGCTCACGTCGCGCAGCACCAGCGGCAGCCGGCCGGTACCGCATGTCACGTGCTCCAGCACCAAGCCCGCACCACCGCAGCGCCGTGCGTCGTCGGCGACACGTCGTGACCAGGGTGTGCGGGGGTCAGCGGCTCCAGCGCTCCCGCACCGCTGGTGGTGTTGTGGTGCCGTCTGCGTTGTCGGTGGCCTCGACGGTCACCTCGGTGGCACGGTCCATGAGGCCGCGGATCTGCGCGGCGTGCGCGTCCACGGCAGCGGCGATGTCCTTTTGCGTGTCCTCGTGCCAATGCTGTCTGTGTAGAAGCGATGCGCTCCATTCCATTCATGTTTGCCTCGAGGTCTGCGCTTTCTCTACTGCGAGAAACAAAAGGAAGCTGATCTGGGTGGCCAGGGTGATGCTCAGGGACAGCAAACCGACTTGAGAACGGGCTGCGGCTGGCTGACCGTGGTTGATGGTCACGACACCGAAGAAAGCGACAGAGAAACGATGACGTTCGTTAGCATTCCAACGCGCACTGCCAACCACTGCTGCCCCTGTTTCTTGCAAGAAAGAACAGGAGAAGGACGAGGTCCATTCGACTAAAGCGTCCTTTCATCATCTCCTTTGCGCGGCCATACGCCTCGATCGTCCATCGGCCCAGATAGCACCGTCGTCAACAGCGCCAGCACCGGCGCGTTGGATACGTTGCCGTGTCGACGGATGGGTGCGGTTGGCTGCCGTGAAGAAGCGGGAGAGACGGTAGTAGATGTATGCGCAAGGTATCATGGGCACGATCACCAGCGGCTCCGTTATCAGCACCACGCAGAGGTAGGAAACGAGGTTGCACGAAAGCTCCAGTACCTCGAGGATACTCTCCTGTTGGCGGTCGTCGATCAAGTTGAGGTCCTCTGCTGAAGCGGTTCACGATGCGTCCCAGCGGAGTCGTGTCGAAGAAAAGCCATGGTGCCGGAGCTGACAGAGCGCAGGAGAGCATCGTGAATGGTGCGGCACCCATTACGAAGTACGGGGTACGTGCAGAGGCGCCGGATCGGTGGGCAGCGACGCCCGTCACGACCATCACGAAGGTACACGTAAAGATACGTTGCGTCAGACATACCACTGAACGTCTTCGCCGTCCAGAAGGACAACCACACACGGCTGGAGACGATCAGCACTTCCGTCCCAACGAACAGCGCCGCAAGCATCCACCACACACGCGCATTCGGCAGCACGCTTTAAGGTAGCGCAGGTATACGTCGCGGGTGACGGCGCCTTCTGCCATCTCCTCCTCTGTGATCAGCTTCGATGGTGCCCTCACACCACCCTCGCTTCGCACAGTCCTGTGTGTTGCTGCAGTATGCACCGACATCGTTGCATCACCGTCACTGCCGTCGTCCTCAACACCCTCCACGATGGTGTGCCCGTCACCTAACGGTGAGCCGACGTCGATCAGGTCAAACGGATGCCCCGCATCTGCCTGCTGCACCGCAGGCGGACCGACGGGCAGCTCGGCGTTGAGGTCACAGTAGACGCCGTACGCCGCGGCGTCACCCTGGAAGGCAACACGGCCGTCCGCGGACAGCACCACCCACGTAGTCCGCGTCGCGCGCCACGTGCACCTGGTGCGTGGCCAGCACACGCGTCTTGCGCGCCAGCACGCCGCACACGCCACTCGCCGCATCACACGCTCGCCAACGTGCGCGTCCAGCGCCGACAGCGGGGTCGTCCAGCACGTACACGTCGCGGTCAGCGTACACCGCACGCGCAAGGCTCACACGCGCCTTCTGCCCGCCGCTCAGGTTGATGCCCTTCTCCCCGATCTCCGTCTCCGCGCCGTCCGCCAGCAGCGCGAGGTCCGCCGCCAGCTGGCTGCTCGCCACCGCGCGCTCGAAGCAGGCAGCGTCCGCCGCGCCGAAGAACACAACGTTGTCGCGCAGCGTCGCGTTTCATGATCCAGGGCTGCTGCGGCACGTAGGCCACGCGGCGGCTGCACGCCACGCGGCCACGCGTCACCGCCAGCGCACCGATCAGCGAGTCCAGCAGCGTCGACTTGCCGCTGCCGTCGGCCCCAGCACCACCGTCAGCTTGCCGCGTGGGATGCGCAGGTCCACGTCCTCCAGCAGCGTCTTGGCGCGCAGCTCGTAGAGGTGGTCATCGTCTTCATCGTCCTCTTCCTTCTTGCTAGTCTTCCGTTCTTCTTTCTTCTTTGTATCGCTCTTGTCCGTTGGCTTGCCAAAGAACGGCAGCTGCTCCGCTACAAAGGCGGAGAGCGTAGCGTGGTGAAGATGCGCCGCGTACATCTCCATGAAGGCGTGTCGCGCCTCTTCGTAAGCGTCCTTGCCGCCCGCTTTTGACTTTCGCGCTGTGCTTCCGCTGAAAAATCGTCCTGCCATGTCCACCACTGCTCGCTCACTGTCGTCGCACTCCACAAAGCGGGTGATGCGTCGCATCGAGACGAAGAAGCACGGGGTGAACGCGGTGGCGATCATTGGCACGCAGAAGAAAGGCATCTCGATGATGCCCTCCAGCGCAATGGCCGGAAAGACAATGGAGGCCTTCAGCTCGTTTCCAGAGCGCGCGTAGCAGAATAGGACGATGGCGAGAACGAAGTTTGGAATGGCAGCGCTGAGGAAGGACATCGTCGTCATGCAGAGCTGAATTGTTTTGGTCTTTTCAATCTCCACCTCGCGAAGCTCGTTGATCTTCACGATGAAGGATGGCTCCCATGACATCCTGCAAACTTCACCACTCGAATGCCGGACAGGAACTCGTTGGTGGCCTTCAGGGCGTGCGTCAGTCGCGGCGGACTTCTCTTCAAACACCTCAAACGTCTTGCGTGGTAACTAGGCTCTGCAGTGGGATGGAAAGGAGCATAACGCCGAAGCCAAGAAATGCCGGCCACCCATCATCTTGTAAAGCAGTGTAATGCCAGCCACCAGCTGCGCCGTCGACCCAATAGAGGCCCAACCCACATGGCGAATTCCTCAACGCTGCTCACATCGTTGCCTAGCAGGTTTACGATATGTCCTGGTGTTGACGTGCGGGTGTGCAAGGAACTTGCTGGAGATGGTGAGACACTTCTCAAACACGACACCAGACAGCGCAGCACGGAACATACAGGCGCAGCGAAACGTGGTGAAGAAGTAGTACTGCTGCGTAACCGTCTGCGTCGCTATGAAAACGAAGTAAACACCAACGATGGCAGCCCCCTTCAGCCAGATGTGTGCGAGCGTCCTCGAGAGGGCGGCGAGGTCGACCTCAGCAGCGGCTTCCGCGTCCTCTGCCGCTTTCTCCAGGTACTGGATGTAATACTGAAGCAGTAATGGCACGAAGATCGTGCAGGTGTCGCGCATGATGCGCACAGGGATGATACGATACATGTGCCGCCAGAGTGTTGCAAAGAGCGCCTTGGCAACGGACATCCCACGCGGACGGGTGTGCACCACCGGCGGCAGAATATGCTCCTTATCCGCTTTTTTGCCGCCGCTGCACCGTGAAGACCATAATGGCTGTTGTCACTGTCCGAAAGAGCCGCAACGATCTCGACGTCCTCGACGCACTCACACGTCGCGGTGGGACGACCGTCACTCGTCATGAAGAGGTGCTCGCCGCACACCGTGCCGTTGTGCCACGCACTCACGTACCCCGCCGGCACCGCAGCAAAGCTGCCCACCCGCGCCACCGCCGCAGCCACCACATTGGCGTCCCACTCTACACCAGCGTAGCGCTGGCTGCCCGTGTCGTACTGCTGCACGCGGCCACACCAGCGCAGCACACCCGTCGCACCAACTTGCAGTCCCGACTCGGCCACCCTCACATGGTCTGCGTCGCCGCTCCAACCCATCACCTGCACCAGCGAGCGCAGCACACGGCGCGGCAGGCGGTCGCGGGAGGCACGGGCGGCGCCGGTGTAGCGCACTCGCGCCGTCCCACACAGCGCATCCCACCCGTGCTCCACACGGCGCTGTCGCTGCAGTTCGCGGGAGAGGATGGTGCCCGCGTTGTAGGATCGAAAGACTCGCTTGGGTCTGGGCAGCCCAGCCTGCGTCAGCTCTTCCTTTGACGCTTTAAACATCACATCGCCAAGCCAGGTGTAAAGCAGGAGGCTCCAGGGCATTCGTGCCCTGTCTTCGGGCTGCTCCTCGTAGGGCGGCTCAGGTCCCCACAGCTCTGCCAGTCGCTCGTCACGACGGTCACACGCATCGTCGTAGTCACGGAGCCTCTCCTCAATGGCGTCGATGTACGCAGCGAAGCGACTCTCTGAACCAGCAAAGGAAGTCATACTCTGCTGTGAAGATTCTATTTTATGGCGGATACAAGCGCGCAAATCTACAGTAAAGACGATCAGCGAGCAGAAGGGGTGCAGCTGCTCTTTGGAAAGATGTCGCACACAGCAGCACGCACAGCAAGCGAATGTGGATGCTATCCACGATAATACAACGAAAGACACAAAGACAGAAGAGAAAATCAGAGATGCCTACAAATTCGAAGAAGAAAAGTGTACGAGCAGTGTGAGGAAGCAAAAGATATGTTGAGTACCCTTAAAGAAAAAAAAAGCTAAAACAAAGAGGAGTACTGCAACACAGCACCGTTAGGACTCAGCACTGATTATCTTGTGAGGTTGTTTGTAAAGGTAATCTGCTGGTGGTGGCAAGGCAGCACCGTGTATGCCGGTTGCTACAGTTCGTTAGACAGGCTTGTTATGCTCTGTGCAGGGGGCGCGTGACATATGGTGTCTCGTCACCAAAAGAAACGAGCAGCTAGAAAATGATAGCAACACCAACAATAATAACAAAAAAAACTAGTGAAGAGAAAACAAGTCAGCTTAAAGTGCTAAATCAGTCCGTTGAATGCTATTTGTATAATGAACTACTGTGCTTAACACGGGCTGAGGATGCTGGTGTGTTTCGGAAGACAGGGAAGTCGAATCCCTGTGTGTGTGGAGGGAAAGAGAAGGGGGGTCACTAATGGTGGTGCTGATAGTGGGAAGGTAAGGTAAGGGGGCGATTCAAACAAAGGACAAAAGATAAAAAGGAAGATAATAGCTCTTAAAGACAAAAACCGAGCTCAAAGAAGAAGAAAACGCGTCAGCACAGGGAGCACCGCTACTTTCTCTTTTGTAATGCTCAAAATGCAGCCCACGCAAACGCACTACTTACTGAACAGAAAGTAAAATAAAGACAGTAGTGTACTGAATGTCTGCTTATGTGAACAACAGCACCACCAACAACAACAAAAAGAGGGAAAACGAGGGGGTGGGGAGGGTTTGGAAAGAGGTATGCGTTAAAAATAATGGAGATACGAACCTCGTTGAATGTTCAAGGTACCTCTCTCTCTCTTCTCTTGCTTTTACTTACAGCTTCGTTAGCTGGCAAAGCGCTAGAAAAAAAAAAAAACAGTGAGTGAGTGTGTCGTCGATAAAACGACTTTTCCTTCGCACGGTGCCCACGCAGAAAGAAAAACAACAAAAAAGAAGAGCCAGTAATCAGCGCCGGCTACAGCCAGAAAAATTTAAAAAAATAAGGGCCTTAACTAGACAGCTTTAATACAAACAAACAAGGAGTTTGAAACCCGCTGTAAGCAAGATGCAGCGCACTTTTTTACGAATCGTGAAAGAGAAGAGCAAGAAAACTGCGCGTTCTCTCTCGAATTCACTTTTCGGCGAGACAGCTAGTTTTTTTTGTCCTTTTCAGAGGTATTGGACAGTTCTATTGCCGTACACACACGATATAAAAAAAAAGCACAGAAGAAAAACACAATTAGCGACCGCGCGACGTTAAAAGTCCGGTAAAAAGAAGACAGCTCTGAAATACGCGGCCACAATAACAAGCAAACAAAGTGAAGACAAACAGTGTCTACACAAAACGCTCGCCAGCCACGCCACTAACAACAAAGCAACAGAAACGGATACAGAAATAAATAAGAATTGAACTGACCTACAATTCGGTGCGAGCCGCACCTGCACTACAGTTGTCTATGTGCGCGCTTCCCTAAAAGGAGGAAACAAAGAGAGATCTTGGTCCTCCACGCACAAGAAAAGAAGGAAAATTACTTGGTGGAAGCAGGTGCGAGAAGTCGAGCAGAGTTGCCACTCGTCACCTTTACAACTCTCGAAAGTTAGAAAAGGGAGTGAAGCACAATTCTCTAGATCGGAAACCAGTGAAGGAGGTTCTTTTGGATATCCGTCTAGGAATAGCAGTTTTACACTCGCGAACTGCAACGAAGTAGAGACAAAAGAGCCCCCCAAAAGAGAAACGTGCTTTTAAGACAGCAAGAGGATAGACGTAAGCTCAGCAAACAGCAGCACTAAAAAACTCTAATCATAAGAAACAAAACAAATAAACAAAGCCCATCGAAAAACAAAGGGGGAGGGAAGCGAGAAAACAAAAGCGCAGCGTCCACCAGAAGAGAGAGAGAAGAAGGGGGCGAATAGAGAGGAGGAGAATGAACAGGGAGGATGGAGCCGTCTTACGTCTGCCTTGTGCTGCAAGCACACCACATCCCACTCCGCAACACATTCTAAGGGATCCGTGTACGTACAAAAAAAAAAAGAACCCGCTTGCAAATGCTTCTGCCCTTCTTCATTACCGAACACCACAAAGAGAACGGTAGGTCATCCGAGAAGGCTACGGACAGCAACACAAGAGTATCTATTGCAGTCTACTACAAAAACCTAAGATCCACAATCCAGGTACACCC
The DNA here is from genome assembly GCA_900240985.1 of Crithidia bombi. Classification (NCBI taxonomy): domain Eukaryota; phylum Euglenozoa; class Kinetoplastea; order Trypanosomatida; family Trypanosomatidae; genus Crithidia; species Crithidia bombi. Next base: position 511,554 of record OESO01000047.1, read on the forward strand.
CTACAACACCGCATCAGCATGTCATAAGATAACACAATCCGTACTACCGGCACTGTCCACTGTAGCACTTCTGTCAAACAAGAAACATCTTTGCTTTCATGTGCCAAACAAACAAACAGAAAAACAGTTCCACATCGGGAGTGCGCGTCTGTGAACGTATAACTTCAAAGTATTTTTACGGTAGGTGTCACCCAGACACACAAAACAGATCCCACAATACACTACAAACCAGCAAAACACCGCATACTGTACCGTACAGTCTTAAAGTCACTAAAAGGACGAGTAAATCACGCAGATGCACTGGGAACCGGAGAAAAAGACAAAAACAACTACACGACACACCGCACACCCTCAAACAGCAGCATTCGCCTTATCCGAGGATAAGGCTCTCAAGAAGGCGGTGAGGGCATCACCGTGCACAGAGCTCAGCAGTTGCTAAACAGCGACCCTCCCGCTCCAGCAGCGCACGCGGCGAGCCGAACTCCACGGCGCGGCCACCGTCCATCACGAGGATCACGTCGTACGACGCGACGGTGTGCAGGCGGTGCGCGATGGTGATCACCGTGTAGTCGCCGGAACGTCTGCTGCACCGTGAGCTGGATCTGCCGGTCCAGCGCGGGGTCCACGTTGGCCGTGGCCTCGTCCATCAGCAGGAAGCGCTGCCGCGCTTCAGCAGCGCGCGCGCAAGGCACAGCAGCTGGCGCTGCCCAACGCTGAAGTTCGACCCGCCCTCCTGCACACGCCCGTCAAGCCCGCCAGCCTCGCCGCGCACGCGCTCCGCCATCCCCACCTGCCGCAGCGCAGCCCACACCGCAGCGTCGCCGCACGCGCCGAACGGGTCCACGTTGCTGCGCACCGTCCCGTCGAACAGCAGCGGGTCCTGCGGGATCATCGAGAACAGCTGGCGCAGCTCACGCACGCCGTAGTCGCGCGCGTCCGCGGCCGCACACACGCATGCACCCCCGCCGCACACCTCCACCAGCCGCAGGAACGCAAGCAGCAGCGTCGACTTCCCGCTGCCCGTGCGCCCACAACGCCCACCTTCTGCCCCGGCGCAATCGCGAAGCTCACGTCGCGCAGCACCAGCGGCAGCCCCGGCCGGTACCGCATGTCCACGTGCTCCAGCACAAGCGACCCCGCATCACCGGCAGCGCCGTGCGTCGTCGGCGACACGTCGTGACCAGGGTGTGCGGGGGTCAGCGGGCTCAGCGCTCCCGCCGCATCACCCACGGCACCAGGCAGCGCAGCCACTCCACCACTGCCGCTGTGGATCGCGTCCACCTCCGCCTCCACCGCGTCGCGCAGGTCCTCGTGGTCGATGTGGTCCGTCATGTGGAAGACACGTTCATGCTGTTCATGTCCGCCTCCACAGACGCAAGCACAGATACAGTTCCATCGAGCAGCGTGCTGATCTCCAGCGCAAGGGTGAGACTCAATGACAAAAGGCCGACATTAGACGGCATGAAAGTCACGTGCACCGCGGCCACCGCACCCAGCGCCACCGCAAGCGTGATGGACGTGCTCAGCAGCTGGATGCGCACCGGACAGCCAGAGTTCTGCGGCCAAGCTGCAGGTACGAGCACGTGTACACCGCGTCCGCGCAGCGCATCGCCTTCTTCAGCACTGCAGGCGCCACGCCGTAGGCTGGATCGTCCACCGGGCCGCTGACACCTCCTCCAGCACAGACAGCACCGGCGAATTCACCAGGTTCACCAGCCGCTTGATCTCACGGTTGGCACGCGCGTAGAACTTCAGCAGGGAAGTAGTAGGCCACCATACACGGCAGCAGCACACCCAGCACAAGCACCTGCGTGAACACCATCGTCACCACCGTCGAGCAGAAGGACGAAACGGTGGTTAGCAGGGAGCAGCAGCTTGTCTGCAGGTCGTTATCAATATTGTTGATATCGTTGGTAAAGCGGTTGATGAGGCGGCCAACGGGCGTCGTGTCGAAGAACTGCAGGGTGGCACACGTGACGGAGCGCAGCAGCTCGCCGTGCACCACGTAGCTGGCACGGCGCATCACCGTCATGGACACCCAGTAGCGCAGCGGGCCACAGCGCACCGACCAGCGACAGCGACACGGTGCTGTACTGCGTGGACGACAGCGGCAGGTAGCTGGTGGACCACAGCGCCAGCCAGACGGACGCGCCATGACGAGCACCTCCGTTGCGAGGTAGAGCACCATGACGCCACGCAACACGCCGACGCCGCCACCAGGCACGCATGTAGCGCCGGTACACCGCAAGGGGCACCGCACCACGGAAGCGCTCCTCCTCCTCCGTCAGCAGCCGACCGGCGCGCACGCAGAGCGCCCCGCTGCCGTCGCGCGTTGCAACCCCACTCGCAGGAGCCACGTCGCCGTCAAAGAGAAGGTCCCCGCTGCTGCAGCGGAGCCGGTGTCGGCCCGCGTGGAGGCGTCAGCGGCTGGTGGCGGTTGGGGCTGCGGCACTGTCAGCCGCCACACCCGGTGGTGCTCGGCTCGCGCGACAGGTGGTCGCGGTAGTGTCGCCGTCGCGCGTGCCCTGGAAGGCAACACGGCCGTCCGCGGCAGCACCACCACGTAGCGCGTCGCGCGCCACGTGCACCTGTGCGGCCAGCACACGCGTCTTGCGCGCCAGCACCCCACACGCACTCGCGCATCACTCGCTCGCCACGTGCGCGTCCAGCGCCGACAGCCGGGTCGTCCAGCACGTACAGTCGCGGTCAGCGTACACCGCGCGCGGCGCTCACACGCGCCTTCTGCCGCCGCTCAGGTTGATGCCCTCTCCCTCGATCTCGCTCCCGCGCGCCGTCCGCCAGCAGCGCGCGAGGTCCGCCGCCGCCGGCTGCTCGCCAACGCGCGCTCGAAGCAGGCAGCGTCCGCCGCGCCGAACACAACGTTGTCGCCGCAGCGTCGCGTTCATGATCCAGGGCTGCTGCGGCACGTAGGCACGCGGCGGCTGCACGCCACGCGGCCACGCGTCACCGCGCGGAGACCGATCAGCGAGTCCAGCACATGACGTTGACTTGCCGCTGCCCGTCGGCCCCAGCACCACCGTCAGCTTGCCGCGTGGGATGCGCAGGTCCACGTCCTCCAGCAGCGCCCCTCGTCTTCAGCAAGTAGATGGCTTCCTCCTTGAACTTCGGCTGCGTGCGTGTCGGCCCACTGCTGGGTGCTGCAGCGGGCTCCGCACCTGCCACGGCGGCGTCGTCGCCGGGACTCCGCAGCTCCTCCGCGACGTACGCGCTGAGCTCCGCGTGCGCGAAGGCGGCGGCGGCAGGGACGCTGTGCTGCTCGTCCTCGCTGAAGTCGCTGATGTCCTCGATGGCCGGCACGAGGTCGTCTTCCGTGTCGAAGAAATCGTTCAGCCGTCGAAGAGAGACGATAACCTTCGCCACCATATCAGCCGCCAGGGGTAGCGTGGATAGAGAGTCGGTCAGTGTACGGAGGAGCAGAATTGATGGAAAAGCTGTTTCAACCGTCAGAGTGCCGCCGAGAGCACCGTATGTGCAAAACACGCCGCTTATCACGAAGCTCGGGGCGGAGTTGAAGAGGAAGTAAATGAACATGTACGCCTCTTGAATGCGCTTGAGGTGCTGAAGTTCCACTCGTCTGTATTTCTCAATGTGGGCAACAAACGACGGCTCCCACGACATGAACTTGATCACGCGAATGCCGGAAAAGAGCTCCGTCGTTGCTTTGACTCGCTGGTCAGTGGAGGCGATCTTCGAGCGAAACTTGACGTAGAGCGACCGAATGCCGCAGCTCTCAAACCATGATGTCAAAAGAACCGCAACGCCTCCAACCAAAACAGACTTCCCCAGGAGAAAGTACAGCTGAAGGAATGAAAAGCAAATCATATAGGGTCCAGAAAGCAGAGTCCACCACCGCACGCAGAGGTGCCCCAGATTTGTTATATCCGCACTCATCAAGTTGGAAAGCCGAGCGACATTGTAGGCAGGGAGATGGGTCGCCTTCGAGGACATGGTGAACACTTTCTCATATATTAGCGGTGAGAGTGCGTTGCGTAATTGAAGACCCTGCCGCCGTTGTAGGTGATTCATCTTGTTCCGCGCGACGGTGTATACGGAGAGTATGGTAAACAATGCCAGCGACATGGCGACGCCGGTGATGACAGAGACGTGCTGTTCGTCCCTGTCGTAGCTGCTGCTGACACCAGCGCTGCCTCTACGACGGAGAACCTCACCCAGGTAGGCAACGAACCACTTGAGGAGCAGGGGCTGCAGCAATCGGCAGGCGTCGCCAAGAAGGCCCAGGAAGACGATGGGCAGCAGGTTCCAGCGGAACAGCGTCCAGATTGCCCACCACACCTGAATCGACTTCGGCGGCGTGCGCACCGAGGTGGGCAGCTCTCCACCCAGCGCACGCTCAGCAGCGGCAGCATCGCAGCCACCCTCGTCGCTGCCCAGGCGGAACACAACGTCCTCCACACGCTCGCACGTCGCCACTGTGTCGTCATCCGCGAGGTCGAAGAGGTGCTCGCCCTCCACGTCGCCTCGGTGGAAGGCACCGGGGCCACGCTCCGGCGCTGCAACGCCGCGGCACCGCACGCACCGCCGCAGTGCACCGCGCAGCCCACCACCCACACGCCACGCAGGTGCCACGCGCCACTCCACGCCAGCGTACAGCTGATCCGGGGTGCCATATTGCTGCACCGTGCCCACCCAGCGCAGCACGCCGTCGCTCGCCGCGTCCCACCGCACGCGCACACGCGCGCCGATGTAGTCATCCCACGCGTGGCGCCGCAGCTGCTGCGTCTGCATCTGCGCCGACAGCCGCGTGCCGGCGTTGTAGGCGCGGTAGGCACGCGTGGGGCGCGGCAGCCCCGCCTCCGTCAGCTCCTCGCGCGCGGCACAGAAGATGTACTGCTCCATCCAGCTGTAGAACAGCGCGCCAAGCACGAAGCCGCTGCGGTCCTCCGGCTGCTGCTCGTAGGGCGGCTCCGGGCCCCACAGCTGGTGCACGTGCTCCAACCACGCCGACCGCGCCATCTGCTGCTGGCGGTCGCGCTCCTTGAGGTCATTTAGAGTCAGAATGGCCGTGCCAGGTGAAAAAAAGACGTTATCCGAGAAACAGTGCGGTGAATGAACGCTGTTTTTAAAGTCGTCGCCACCGGCACTCATGAAAATCGGTGGTGAGAACATATTGGAGGACGGTTTCTTGATAGAGACGAGAGCGTCTTATAGTGCACCCAAAGTGCTAATGCTGGACTTAGTGGATAGAAAAAAAGACAGGGAAATGGCGCTCTAAACAGCACGAAACAAGCGTTGAAGCGCTGAAGGTATGCTGAACCTTCAGTAGCGGCGAACTCTACTCAAATAAGAGTTGAAAAAAAAAAAGAGGTTTTGAACTGGAGTTGATGAGGAGTAAAAAAGAGCCCAAACTCAAACACAACAGCCATACATGAGGATGAAGCAAAACACGAAGAAAAAAAAAAACTGAAGTTGGATGTTGGAAATTCAAATCCCACGAGAGAAACAGCTGCGCGTAAAGAACGCACACAGCAACAGAAGACGGGAAAAACCGAAGAGAGACGCACCACCACCCGCTCGACACACGGCAAGACAAAGACACGACAGGAGAACAGAAATGTCAGTAATCCGAATACAGCTTCAACAAGAGCTGTACACACGCGCTCGCATGCACGACGCAAGAAAAAAAAAAAAACTGAAAGACCAGCGGGTCAGTTGAAAAGAAGCGTTTTTTTTGTTTCGCTGATGGGAACAGTGGAGCACACACACACAAAAAAAAAAAACAGTGGTCAACGGGGGCCGTCAGGCTGGTGTGTAAGCTGGTGGATCTCCCGTACACCACGACCGGGAGACCCGACAACAGAAAAAAGAGAAGGTAACAACCGCCTAAGTTCTCTCCCTCCGTACGGAAGAAGAGAGAGTATAATAGACAGAGCACGTCAATTGCGGTGGTGTGTGTGTGTGGTGGGGAGGGGGATACGAACTTGATGAGGTAAGAGCGGCAGTGCTGTCAGCGCGGGCCCCGGAGTGCAGAAGTTGTCAGTCACGACAGCCGTGAAAAACAATAATAAAAAAAGCAGCACTCTTTCGTCGGGTGTTATCGATGTACTGAGCAGAAGAAAGAAATGAAGAAAGAGCGAAAGAAAAAAAAAGGAGAACCATTGAAGTCGTGAAGCGCAAGGAGATTACCAAGCAAACGCGAGCTTCAAGACGTTGAGAGGCCTCAACACGCACCATGCTTGTTGTTACCTCGCCTCTTTTTTTTTTTTTCGTCCATTGGTGCTGCATCGTAAAATGCTCAGCGGGAGCAACCACGACACCGAGCGCATGAGCGTCGATGATGTATAAGCCCCTGCCCCCCACCCCCAGAACACACACACACACATCTATATATATACCAATTGAAGAACGCACGAGTAAACAGCAACGCCACTGCGTGCCCAGCAAAAACCTCAGATACTTCAACGAATCGTGGGGTAATGCTGCACGGACACACAGCAACGTAGCCAGCAGGGCTTTTCCTCAGGAAGGATAACCAGACGTACCGTCTGCTTCATTTTCATCACCAGAACACCCCCTACGGGCCAGCAAACCCCCAAAAAGGCACAAACAAAAAGTAAACGTGCGGTACCGCCAACCCCACAACGCGTTTCAGTTCAAAAAAAAAAAAACCTCATCACCAACACCGACCCATTTTGGCAGTGACTGCAATGCGCACGAATATCACTAACAAACACGCATTAGCACGCAGCAGCACTCACCACACGCAACGCACAAAAAAAACAGCACAGGTACCTCACCTTACGCTACCCGCTTCAATCCCGCGCGAATGCATAAACGACATCGACGCGTACATCCTCAGCCTAACACCCCCTCGAGAGGCCGACAAGGGTACTGTCGACTCTCTACAACATGCGGCGCAGAGTGGAAACGGCGCAAGCAAGTCGTTCGAGGAGAAAAGACACGAGGACTACAACGGTGAGAAACTCCCTCTTCGCCTCTCAACACGACTCTCTTTTTCTTCGTCGCCGTCCACTAAAGCCACAGTTCAAAGGACACTTCCACTATTTTTCTCTCTCTCGCGCTCGCTTCCCCGTGGTATGCGTGCTTCGCTGTGCTAAAGGGAGCAACGCGGATTGTCGGTGGGCAAGCTGTAAAGACCTCTTTCGCCTTCCGCGACACGAACACACACCGGAAAGTCGTCGTGTGCTGACCCCCCCAACGTCAGAAGAGGACGACGACACACGCGCACAGAAGCGTGGCTGTGCCTCTAGTAGATGCACCACACGTAGCACAACGTGCAGAAAGTACCGTGTTGCGCGCGCGGGCACCTGCGTCAATCCGATGTGGCGGAAGAGGTAATGATGCGTGGAGCGCGCGCCTCCCCTTCGCGTTCGCGTCTCTACGACCAACCGACGTCCGCCTTGCTGCGTCGTAACAACTCCGGCGACCGACTTGACTTTAGCGAGTTCAGCTCTCAACGTAACGGCCTCGGCTCGCATGCGGCACGCAGACCGGCGACGCCGCCCCTGCCACCCTCCGTCGGCGCACAGGCGGAACTGCGGCCGGCAGGCCAGCAGAATGAAACCGGTCGCAGGCGAGTAGCAGGGGAGACGAACGTCCAGCTGACGTTTGGGTCGATGAGGGCCGTTCCCCTTCAGCGTCAGAGTTTGTGGTAAGAGGGTGACGTCCCGCGCGTGCGGGTAAGTAGTGTGTCGGGCACTTAGCGTCGCTGCTTTGTGGTCGCCACACCGTCGACGTCGGGCTATCTTTTACGTCCGCCGGCTCTGCAGCGTCAGAAGTGACAGTACAGGCAGGGGCGTGACAACTTTTTAGCGTCGCCACTGCCTCGCCCTGTCGCGCATGATGCGTCTCAACGGCACCGGCTGCTCTACCACGACGCGGCTGGGATCGCTCCGCCGGTCGATGCTCTCGCGGCAGTATAGCTCGCGCAGCCGCTGCCCGTCGGTCGACTCTCTGCTCGGCTCGATGCGGGTGTTCTCTTATCCGTGTGTATTCCGCCTGCGGCCTCGATGCTTATTCACGACTGCTACTGACGCTCAGCCCGACGGCCCCTGCTATGGCCGCTATAAGGGGGAGCGTGTTCAGAGCGCGCTCATACGCGGCGACGACGTCGTGTAAGCGAACACGACCTCGTGCACGCTGTACGGCCCATGGCCGCCCGACGGCGACCACGGACGCGCCTGCAGCTCGTAGACGCGAGGCCCCGTCGTTCCCACCCGCACACCCCCGGCGTGCCCGTCGCCCTTCAGCTGCGACGAACGAAACGCAAGATGGCCGCGGCTTAGTGCTGCTCACTGTCCGCAGCTGTTCGCAAGCGAGCGCTCGTTGCGGCCGTACGACCGTGCGTAGCGGGACGCGTGGCGGCGCGCACTCGCCGCGCAGTCCTGACACTACAGTAGCTTCACTCTACGTGGCGGAGGTGGGCGAGTAGCGCTCGCACGGTCAGTCGTTCATGGCGCTAGTGCTAGAGACGAGCGGCACGCGCCGCTGCTGTGCGCCGAGCGACGCGCTGACCGCTCGTCTCTCCACTGTCCATCCGCCTCGTCCACGCGGCAGCCTCCGACCGCCCGAACTCCCGGCACACGTCCCCCGTGCGTAGCGCTCGCAACCCGCCACGAGCGTCGGCGACTACGGAACGCGCGTCGTCGCGGCGCGCGCTCTTGCGCTCGGTCGCGCGCTAGATGGAGCGCTACGCAGGCTCCGGGTGACGGTTGCACCTGGCGCTCGACTCGTGCGGCGGTGACTGGGCCCGCCCTAGCGCGCATAGCTCTGTGCGTGAAGGTGACTCGTCGTCGACGCCGAGCGCTGCCTCGCTGGCAACGTACGTGCGGAGCGGAGCGCCCGGCTGCATCGCTGCCTCATCTGGACGCCTACCGAGCGCGCGGCTCGCACCTCAAGATCACGAGCGATACAACAAAGCTGTGCACACGCGACGAGGCTGCTAGCTCGACCCCTCCGCGACAATGAGCGCACCACGCGCGTGCCGTCACCCTTGCGGTTTG
>OESO01000047.1:520580-645231 GCA_900240985.1 Crithidia bombi
TCGACGTGCTGCCGACGGCAGTACCACCGGATAATGACGTGGCCCGTCGGGTACAGAGGTAGACAGTAGATGGGGCGCGACCGGGACAACCCAGACTACCTGTGCGGCAAGCTGAGTAGTGCATGGAGTAGTCACACATGAGCGTCAAGAAACACAGGTACGCAGCAGAGTGTAGGAAGGACCGTCGCCTGCTGCGTCGCCGTGCCTGCCACGATCTCCTCTACCTCCGGCTAGCGCTCCCGTCGCTGCTCCGGTGTCGTCGGCGTCGCCACAAGCGCGTGCGCTGCTAGTCGAGCATGTTCGGACACGACGACGGGGGCGGCTCGACCGCCGCGCTGCTGCCGCTCCGTGTGAAGCTCGACGCGCGGTTCTGCGACGACCTCCTGCACCTGGACGCGTAGGGCGCGCCGTTCGACTGCCACCACGACCCCGGCTGCCCGTCGCCGGTCAGCTGCGACGACCTGAGCGACTAGCCACGCGACCGCCACTGCGCACCGGCGCACCGCACGTCGGCGGCGCACCGGGATGCACCGGCGTCGTCGGGACCTAGTACTTGCGCTGCGACGCGCTGTTGCAACACAAGAAGCCGCGCCGCCTGCGACGGACGAAGCTCGCGCGCCACCGCTCGTCGGTCGACGCCGCCTGGAGCGCGACGACCGCCTGCCGCGCCTCTGCCTCTAGCCCCTCTTCCGTAGTTGGACTCGCCACCGTCTTCCGCGCACACTCGGACGCGCACGCCACATGCGACTGGCGCTGCACATGCACGACCTGCTGGGCGACAGCCGCGCGACCTGCGCGTGCAACCGCTCGCCACACTACGGCGCTCGACACACACGCCGCACGACCGCGCGTTCTGCGCACACGGCCGGTGCGTGGTCCACTCACGCCGGCGCATGCGTCTGATGCAACACGTACCCCCTCCTCCGGCACACGGAAGGTCCCATGCAATGGCGGCCGGCATGGCGTCATGCGTGCGGAGGGTGGGATGCTGCCAGTGAACAGTTAGTTTCGAACTGACGCAAACAGAAAACGCCGCGCATGGCGGCTACTAGAGCCTAGGAGCCTCCTACACCCGGCCACTTCGACTCTAACCCATCCCCAGCACTCCCAAGACAACGTCGCCTGCAAAACGTCCTCCGCTTGCTATCTGTTCAGCGGACTCACACATGCAGCAGGCAGACGACAAGGCTGCGCCACCCACCTGTGCGGGTTGAGGCCCGTGGGCGACAGTTTGTTCCCTCTCCTTTTCCGGTTGCCCGCCGGCAAGGGGAGCGCCACATGCACGCCATGTACCCGACGGACACCACCAACCCGACGGAAACGCTACGATTACACGGTGCAAGCAGCCTTGTCTCACACACTACCGTCCGAGGGCTATACACCGAGAGCAAGACCAGCTTACTCTTCAACTGCTTGCTGGTCGTCTCGACGAGTGGTCCGTCTCGCAGAGGAGTGCGCGCCGAAGATTAGAGCTGAGGAAGAGCCTGCGTAGGAACGCACGGCGACGCGGAAGTGCCGCAACGTGCTGGTGGAAGTCGCCGGACACGACCTAGTGCGGAAGGAACACATGGTTGCAAGCGAAGCTTGCCGTACACGTCCACCAGACCTCGCGTCGGGAGGACGAAGTGCAGATAGCCGACAGAACAAGCATCGAACACCGACCAGTCATAGATCCAAGTATGGGGTAGACACACATGCCGAGCGTAAAGGCGACGAATGGCGCGGTTGGCACAGCTGAGTACCTAGACGTGAGGGGCATGGCGCGTCACTCCTGCTCACCTTAGCTCAGCTCCGGCGACCACGTGGACCCTTGTACACGTGGCCGAGGTCGAGAGCTGTGTAGGTCGAGGAGGGAGCGCCGCCTTACTGCCTATCGACGAGCCCATTGAGGATGCGTCATGTGTCTAGTATGACGTCAGCCATGGGTGGGATAGACGTCCACGCGGCCGTCAGAGCTGGCGGCGACTCGGAGCAGGCGTAGTCGCGGCGGACGCATGCAGGCGTAACACGACAACAGGCCAGAAGGTCATGTAGAAGGGTGACGTACTAAGTAGACTGATACAACGACCCACCACTAGGCATGACGCCGTGAGGCACACGGCCAGAGGAATGCAGAGTGCACGCACCTGGGACGTAGCGGATAGCATCTGGACTACGCGACCGCGTCTGCGGCCAGCACCGACAGACCTCGTGTCATGACGCGGGTCACCTGCGGTCGACGTGACGGTGGTGGCATCGCGCCGCCTTCCGGTATGCCCCGAGTCTACTCCGAAACCCTGGGCTCGTTAGGCGCGTCAGCAATCAGCAGCTGACTTTCGAACGCTAGGACGTCATCTTCAAGGTGCCGCTCCGGTACGCACCTCTCGGCACCGCGCGACTGTTTCGGCCGCCTCGCCGCGGCGTTCCAGCCTATGCGTCCTTCACCAATAGTTCCGCAGCGACGTGGTAGAACGTGGATGGGTTGTCGGTCACGGGCCGTAGCATAAGTCATCCTGGCGAGCAGTCAGGAAGTCACGGCGTACCGCCGCGACGGCCGCGCGAGTAGCGCGTGCGCAGCGAAGACAATCGATCGGCGTTCGCACACATAAGCCTGTTCCACCGCCCGCGCCGACCGAACGGCAACGGGACTGCGACACGACAGCATGCTAGGCCGCGACATGCACTCGATGGGAACGCGGCGCGCGGCACACCGCCAGTGGATCAGTATCGTGCCGGTGATGGCCGTACAGCCGAGGAATGGATGTGGTCAGCTTGCGCTAGAGGTCACGAGTGCACGAAGTACCGACCGCACCATTCACACTAAAATCAGGTCAGAGGAGCGAGCGAGGACGAGAGAAGGCACACCACCTCACGGCTGCCTAGGACGAGGCATACATGACTGGGAGTCTGCTCCGTGGCGTCGCGACTCTTAGAATCGAGAGTCTATCCGGTTATACCGCCGCAATGGATGCCACGACTGCCAGCCTGCGGCTACTTCGACATCGCATGTCGCTCCACGACATGAGGTGACTGTTGCGTGGTCGCGCTCGCACACCGCACGGACACGACGAAGCTTGCGGCGTTGACGCTCGCGCAGAGGGGCGCAAGGCGCAGCTGAAGGAAGTGCACGACGGCGTGGCATGACCGAGTACATCGCAGTAGCAGGCGTCACGCTTGCGCCTTCCTCGCTGCCACGCCATATGTACGTCGCTTTTCCATGTGCCGTAGGGGTCGCGGACGCTGTGCCACTACCGTGCGGCATCACGTTGTGTCGAGTAGTTCCACTGTCAAGACAACCACGGAGCCCGAGTACGTGGCGATCAGGAACACGCAACGTCTTCGCAGACAACTCACTGGGCACGCTCGGCTGATGTCAGAGCAACTTCGCGCACGACGTGTGGGGCTCTTCACAGTCTCGTCCTGCGTCTTTTGTCTGCCTTTTCGTCGTTCCTCTAGCTGTCGGCTGCTCCGCCTCGGTCTCCTTTATCTCCCTTTGCGGCCTCTACTCCGGTCCACCGCGTCTCTGTCGTGCAGTCTGGCGGGCGCTCGCCCCTCGTTCTCTCTCCCCCTCTTTTGTTGTTTCGTTCTGGCGAACAGACCTGTTCGGGTGGCAGTACTAAGCGTCGCAAGAATGACGCGTAGCGCGCAGCAACCCAGGTCGTATTTCCGCGTGCGCGTAGCAGCGCCGTGGTGATACTGCGGCGCCTCACTGTGCGCGCCTTCTCCGCGAAACGACAGCGGACTAGTTCCTTCAAGTGGGCCGCTACGATTGGACTGGCACACCCACAGTCTCCAGCTCCTCTGTGATTGTGTTGTCTCGTGGTCTTGTCCTCCTTGTGGGTGCTTCTCTGTTGATTGGTGGTGGAGTCGCCTTGATGTTATAACCCTTTAATCTAGAGGCGCGGTGTGACGCACCTACGCCCGTGTGGTAAAGCGCGCCGCTTCCGTATCTGCGAAAGCCAGAAGACACACGACACGCACACCACCACAAGAACGACGAGAGAATGACTCAAGTTGCTTGTCAAGATGGAGGGTGCTTGGGGGGAGTAAGAAAAAACAGTAGCCACCTTCTCTGACGAGGTTCGAGCAAAACCAGGTGGGGGGGTGTAGGGAGGGCTCCTAGGGGGCTCTGTAGCCGCATGCAACATGCGGGGGCGACCTTGTTATAGCCTTAGGTTTACCTGCGTCAGCTCCACTCATCTGTTTTGTCGATTTACTTTGTTTTAGAAGCTGTTAAGGCCTAGTCGAGGAGGCTCTGCGTCACCGTCCGTCGCTCCGCGGCGCCTAACATACGGCCGGAATGTTCACCGGACCTCCTGTGTATTGACCACTCGTCCCTGCAAATAGGACCGCTACAACAGTCGTGGTTGTATACACTCCTCTCCCCTGTTTTGTGCGCTCTCTGTTCTGTGGCGCTTTACGGAGCGGTTTTGTCGACTCATGGGGTGCTTTGTCTTCCGTTAATGTTTAGTGTTAGCACAGTTTATTGCGCTTCTCTCACTTTTGGTCTTCTGCTTTCGCGCAGTGACCTTGGTGTTCGATAGTGGACTCGCGGACCCGCCGTCCACGGTTCATGGCTACCCACCGCGCGCTCCCCCGTCCTCTCGTCCTCTCCTCGCAAATGAACCGCCGGGTGGCGAAAGAGAACGAGTGAGGTGGACGCGCGGTCTGAGAGCCGGCGAGCGTGCGTGTGCCGGAGGCCGGAGATGGCGTAGAGGAGTGAGCGAGCAGCCGAAGTAAAAAGTTACGAGAGCGCCGTATGGCAAGGGGAGTGGTGTGCCGGCTGTACGTCGGTCCGCCCGCGTCTCGTTGTCGCCCAGCTTGCCGGATAGCCATGTGATAGCGCGGAGCGCGCGCGGGCACGCAGCGTCCGTCGCTGCCCGAGTCTGTAGGTCGCGCGAGACGCCTCGGCGCGCTATTGCCTCGCCGTTCTCCACGCTAGACGGGTTGTGTGACGTCGCAGCGCGCGCGCGGGGGCGCGATAGCGTCCGTCACAAGGGTCGAAAACCAATACGGGGAAGAGAGGAGCCTAGGGGACGCGGACGAGGTGGCGACGGTGCCGCAGGCGGATCGGGACGGGACTGCGGGCGCTGCAACTAGTACAGGCGGCTGGAGCGTTGGCGCCGCCGGGGTGCAAGAGCTCGGACGGAAAACACCTGAGCCCGGTCGTGCGGCGCCGGTCCCGATTCGCGGCGCGAGCCTCTACTCCGGGTTGCAGTCGCGTCGTCAGGTAGGGCCGCGGTGCGGGGTGGCGTTTCTTGATGCCCGGGCCGTTCGCGCGCGCGCGTTGCGCACGCGACGCTCTCACGTACTGCATCTCCCCTCATTAACGCACGGGGCAGGTCTGCAACGCTGAACTTCGCTGACGGTGTTCTCCGGCGGCACAACCTGCTATTCCACACCACAAACGGCCGCACGACGCGGCCGCCATCGCCTCGGCGCCCAGGGGGCGCAACACACCGAGCGCTGAACAGCCGCTTTGTGGAGGGGGGACTCGAGAGCCGCAGTCCGCACACCCACCCAGCGGCGGAGAGTGCCGCAGCGCAGTGCCGCGCAGCGATACACCCTGGACCGATCGGGTGGATACCTCTAAGGGCTCCGCCGCCGTAGGGCCTCGCGGCTCCGCAGGTCTAAACGGCGGGGCCAGTGTTGGGCGCGTGCGCGTTGTCGTGGGGTCGGTGTGGCAGGTTCGGGCGCACACGGCGCGCTACGGCCATCTCCCCTCCCGTGCGGTTCGACCTGCAGAGCGCTCCGCCGGGTGGGTGGGGTGTGTGGCGCTGACTGCTCCTCGCAGGGTGGCTGCGATGCGGATACGCCCAAGTACAGCTCAGGGGGGGCGCCGCAGTCGCGGAGTGGCTTGACGCACGCACCACGCCGCTAGTGCGCCAGTCGCTCGGGGCCGGATAGACATTAGGGCGACGCGCGAGACACGGGGTCGGTCGGTCGTGGCCGGTGAAGACAGGCGCCGTCGTCAGGTTCACCGTCTTCGTCCGTTCCGCGGGACGACTTCTTATCTCGGCCTCAGCACACGAACTCGCCGCGGTCTCAAGCACCTCCTGGAGCGTACTGCACGACGCGCACTGACGGCCTGAGGCGACCGCGCTCTGAGTGCGCGGCCGCGCAGGTCTACAGCTATCTCCACGCATCCGAAGGTCTCCTAAAGACTCGACCGAGTGTGAGCAATCGGGGTTCCCGGTGCCATCGCGCGCCGTGTACGCCTCACGCGGCGACCGGTCCACGATTGTAGGCGCACTAGCCGAACGTAGGCTCGCGTCCCCCGCGCCACCCAGTGTACCACGGGCAGACCCAGCCGGCGGGCGTTGCACGAGGGGGGGGTCCCGACTTATACACGTACGCACGACCCCTCTGCGGACCTCGCGTGACGAAGCCGCGCGTCGTAAGAGACCACGGGGGTGTTTTCTCTGAGCCACAAGTCGGCTCGCATTGCATGACCCCGATGCGCACTACTACCGGGCCCCGCATATGGCACTGTGCTCCAGCGCAGAGGTACGCTTTTTCCGCGGCCGAGCGGAGCGGATTCAGATACGTGCTAATAAGCGGACGGCTATGTTGGTCCACGACGCGCTCGCCACTTACCCCATTCTGACCATCAGCTCTCTGGAACCGTCCCGCCTCTCTGGGAGATATAACAGCCGCGGAGACAGAAGACACGACAATACGTCCTGCCATCATCTAACTTCCCGCGGTGGTGGAGAATGTACTCGCTTGCCGGGTGAGCCACGGCGCGCCGAACACGGACCGCGGTCGGGGCAACAGAACGCCCGATCTAGTTCGAACACCACCCCATCCATTCCATTTCACCGCCTCGCGATCAACTTCTCTACTCTATCCTGCGCTCTCCGCGTGCCCGCCGCTGCGCATCGCCACAGCAACCCAGGCTAAAGTTAGTTTGTCGCGACCAAGCGGACAGACAAGCGCCGTCTGCTCGTAAGGGAACCCGGTTTTGAACAGTATTAACGCATTCCCGTAGCGTTGGGAAAAGCCGAAGCAATGCGACGACAAGCGGCGGCAGCAGGCCGTGGAAGCAGGACGATACTGCCAACGGTAAGAACGGCAGCGCAGGACGTGCGACCGGGCTGTCCTAGGGCAGGCAAAGAGCGTGTTATCCCACCGCGCCGTGTTCGACGCCACCGTACGTAGGGACGCCAGAGCTGATTCGCCTCTCGGACGAACCTGTACGACGACGACGATCACCGCTCGTCGCCAGCACACTCGTTTATAGGACGAGGCCCGTGATCTCTCCTTTAAAGCCAGCAACAGGGCAGACCCCCAGCACCACCGAACGCACCGCGTCAGCTCGATGCGTCGAGGCCGCCCGCGCGGCACAGTGGAGAATCTCGTCCCAAAGGCGCGTGGTTCGTTATGTTAGTCAGTCTCTAAGTGCTTGCTCCGCCACCCACGTCGTCAGATCGCCGTCGCAGGCAGTCGCGCAAGCGTCAGCGCAGGCTGCCTCGCGTCAGATCTACATAAGACATTAATCTCGAAAGGTGTGTCCGGGAGCACGTTAGCCTTCCAGATATACAGGTACGTCGTCCTCCTCGTTCGCTGTCGGTAAGCCTGACTATCCGGTGTCTCGATGGGCGCCGGTTCCATGGGTGCGCCAGAGATACGTTACGCAGACTGCGACGCGTGCGCGACGTCGCGACAGGCGTCGACGCCCGGCTATGGCATGCGGGGGGGGCAGCCTCGGCCTATCTGCTCCTTCACCTTACCTTACTTCTCCGTTTCACACGGCCACCCCTACCACCAACCCTGAGGCGCGGCCTCGAGCTGCACTAGGCACCAGTGGTGTCGCCGTGCAGTTTCTGTGGCGCTAGCGACCGACTACGGCGCGGTCAGAGCGCGTTCTACCATGTGGTACCGAGTCGTGTGGACTGGAAAGAGCCAGGCGATTTTACAACGGACTGGGCGACTCGCTGCACGCCAGCCGTGCAGGCGCGCCTGGGGGTGCCCACGAAGCCCATGTAGTTTGCTGGAGCTAGGACGATAGAAGTCAGCGGAGGGTCGAACGTAAGACAATTAACACGCTCTCTTTCTTCCCGCGGCCACCGGACGGGGAACGTTGTTAGGTCCGGTGAAACGGGAACGGTGTGTGCGCGGGCGACGGGTTCGCAAGTGGCGCTAAGGCGACGGCATCCGCATCGGGCCGGAGGCGAAGCTCCTACCCACATACCATCTCTATCTCTTCGGCCACAAAACCTGCACTCTCGCACGACGTGGGCAGACGGGCTCTTTTCTTGGCAGTTAAGGGACGTCGCGCACTCGCCCGGGCTCGCGCCTCTCTCTCTATTTCGTAGATCCGGCTCTTCCGCTTTTCGCTGGTGTCCGGGGAACGCGGGCGCGCGGACCGCTAGGCCGGCGGACGCGCCGGTGGCACCTCTTCCTTTCTTCCTGGCTGTGGGCGTTAACCGCGTGACCTCGGATGGTCGCACCAATCACAGCGGGACGATATCGTGGCCTCGCACGACAGCGTTGGCGGCGCGGAGCCGGCAGCCTCGCATTGGCCGTGTCAGGTCGGGGACGCGAGCGAGAGCCCCGTAGCGACAGCGACCACAAATATATGACAGTCGCGAGGTCCCGCCGGGGTGGGGCTGCAACGCTGTGTTGAGGCCTGGCACACGGGCGACCCCTGGGAGCTCCGTGTTACACGATCGGTCGTGGGTATTGCCGGTCGGGCCAGGTTACGGCGGTATTACCCACAGTCCGTTGCGGCGCGGGAGATTTGGCCTCCTCTGGCGTTCGGCCAGGGTCGTTTCGTGCTCCTCAACCTTCTCGCTCGTCGCGACGGTCGTACCGCCTGCGAACAGCACCCCCACTGGAAGTTGAACAGCGTCCGCGATAAGGACAGGGCCGCTTTCCATTAGCTTTTGCACCGTAACCCACTCCAATGCCCTCGCAGTGTTTCTATTTCAAAGCAAGGTGTGCGAGCCGCGCCCGGGCTCGCTCACCCTACCAGGTATATAGAGTACGTCGGCTATGACGCTGTCTTTTTCTCGTGCACGGAGGGGCGCCGCAGAGTGAGAGGAGGACGTGTGAGTCCCCGAACTCGACGTGGGGGATGGCTCTGACCACTCGTTTCCTCGCTCGTCGTGTCGCGGCTCCGAGCGCGTGCGGGCAGGTTCTACCCTTCGCGCCTCTCGCCTGAGCGCCACTCGCACCGTGCAGTGCGGGCACAGCTCGCGGGTGCGCAGAAATGGGGGTCCAGAGGCGGTTACTCGGCGCGGTCGCCTGTCTGCTTGTGGTTGGGTCCCTCTCCATTCGCCCGCCATAGCGGTTCGAAGAACATGCGAACACGAGCCGGGGGTGCCACAAGCCCGGATCTGAGCGGAGTGCGGGCGCGGAGTCGCCAGCGGCGCGGGACGGACGGCGAGAGATCGCGATCGCAGTGGGGACCGGTGGATGAGGGGGGTCCGGCGACTTGAGCTGGCTGTCTTGGTTCGCGCACGGAATAGACTTGTCGCGGACCCGCGACTATGTGCTTTACGCCGCACCAGGACGGCGGGCGCAATAGTCGCGTTGGTCTGTCTTGCTGCCAGAGCGGTCACCACGCCTGACGCCTTAACGCGCTTGCTGCCGCCGACGACGACCGCGTGGTAGGCTGACAATAGGTGGCCGGGCAGACCCGCGAAGACGTCGATCTCTGGAACCCACGGAGGTGGCTCTCGAGTCGCGCCGGACGCGTGTCGTACTCGCTCGCGACGTCGTGCACGAGGGGCCCAGTACGTCTGGCCAAGGTGGTAAGGGGTGCGCCCCTTACCCGCCGGGGGCGCGACTACGTGCCGCGGGAAGGCGAACTGTGCGAGGCATAGCGCGAGATCGGTCCACCCCCGATCCACCCGTACATGGCGCGAGGGCGTACGGGGTTGGTCGCTGGTTTGCGAGGTGGTTGCCATCGACTGCCGATGCGGCGAAGGAGCCGCTCGTCGCCCCGTCGCGCCGCATCCGGTGCTCGATACTTCTCCCGGAGGCGGGCCAGACCCCGGTAGTCGTGCGGGTGACGGGAATACACTTGGAGAAAAGACTGTTGGCGATCGTGGCGAGCTGGTACCTTCGGATGGCATGTATTTCTGCTGCTCGTCTGCTGTTGATTTCCTTCTCAAATGTGCGCTCGAGTCCCATGAACTTGATAGGCCGGATGCCGGAGAGGAATTCGTTCGTGGTGCGTAAACGTGCGTCGGTACGTTGTGCCATCTGCTTTGTGTAGCGCAGCAGCATCTTTGTTATAATGACCTGCAGAGGTAGTGAGAGCAGCAGCATGAGAAGACTAATACCCGCAGCCCACCCCATGCTCTGGTACAGCAGAAGGACGGCGATTAGCATCTGAATAGGGACGGTGATGGTCATCCACAGCGACAGGAAGGTGCTCTCAATACAGGCAATATCCGTCGAAAGAAAGTTCACGATGCGACCCACGTTAAGCTCTGGCCGCTTTAGTGATTTGGGGGCCACAACCAGGCACTTTGCTGCCACACACGCCGACAGCGCCGATCGCGCTGCGTAGGCGTAGCGGCTGCTGAGTTGGGTGTACTTCTGCGTCGCTAAGCTCCGCACGAGGGAGAGGGAGAACAACAGCAGGACGCACCACAGGCCTTGCGCCGCTAGTGAAAGCCGCGACCGCAACGTGAGACTCGCTGATGTATCAGCGGCCGTCTCGTTGTGGTTCGCCATGATTTGGGTGGTGCCGCTGGACTCGAGGAAGGAGACATACCAGGTCAATGCCATGGGTGTCAGCAACGCGCTGCCCTCAACGAGGAGACGCAGCGGTCCCAGCAGCAGCAAGGGAGTTTTGAAGGAGCGCAGCAGCGCTGCAGCAGCGGACGCTGTCGTGGGGGTGACCTTCACTTCGCCGCTATTGCCTGTCGCGAAGGTATCGAACGTGCCATTGGGTGAGGGTACGAAGCTCACAAAGATAATGTCGTTCACACGCTCGCAGCTGGCGACGGAGTCTGCCTGAAGGACAGAAAAGAGATGCTCCTCATCCACCACGCCTCGATGAAAGCTGCCAGGACCGTGCGGTGGGATGCGCAGCCACCTCTCCAAGAACGGCACCCGCAACCCATTTAAAATACACAAGGTGCCTCTTCCAAAAGCCTGACGCTGTGCCGGTGCCACGCGCCACTCCACGCCAGCGTACAGCTGATCCGGGGTGCCATATTGCTGCACCGTGCCCACCCAGCGCAGCACGCCGTCGCTCGCCGCGTCCCACCGCACGCGCACACGCGCGCCGATGTAGTCATCCCACGCGTGGCGCCGCTCCTGCTGCCGCTGCAGCTCCTCGGACAACCGCACGCCCACGTTGTAGGCGCGGTAGGCACGCATGGGCCGTGGCAGCCCCTCCAGCGTGAGCTCCTCCTGTGCTGCCTTGTGCATGAACTCGCCCATCCAGCTGTAGAACAGCGTTCCACTGATCCATGTGGCCGTGTCTTCAATCTGAAATTGATAGGACGGCTCTTGACAAAACAATGAACGAAGGGATGCTCTACGGGTCACTTCATTGCGTTCGTCAGGTTCAGGGGGGTCATGATTTTCTGTGGGAAGCGAGGCTCCGCGATGCGAGGCGGAGGAGGGCGATACCGCCGCCTCCAGTCTCGTTCCCACCGCCTCGTACCCCATGTTAAACGTTTCTGCAATAGTTTGCAGCCAAACAGCAACGGCGACAGCGACAAAAAAAAAAGAAAAACGTGTGTGTTACGTGCGTGACTCCGCTGATGACGCAAAGAGTCAGATGAGCTGCCTTTTTTTTCTCACTTTGCTTTTTGCGGATCGAGAATAGAGTCGATGTCGTCTCGTAACGCAAAAACTAAAACACACAGACAGCAGGGTGGAGGAGAAAAGTGAACGCTAACGGGCCCGCTGCCCTACGCACGGACGGATAAATGAAGACTACCCTCCAATACGTCTCTCCCGGCCTCTCCGCCTCTCCAGTGACACGGAAGTAAATCGAAAAAGACAAGGAAGGCACGCGGGAATGTCACCAGCAAAAAGCGAGAAGAAGGTGTGGGTACGTTTGTGGGCAAGCAAAACGTAGCGGTGTTTGAAAGTACAGCAACAAATGACAGAAAAATCGATGAGGAGCAGGGAGAATCAACACTTCAATGATGAAACCACAAAGGAAAAAGAGATTTATTGCTATGGTGATGCTTGGTATCTGCGTATAGGTGTAGATGTATATGTATACGATTAAAGCGTATGTGTATTGATGTATGGTGTCTGTGCAACTAAGCGCACGCGACTACAAGACAAAAACAGCAAAAAAAAACGATGAGGATATGAAACAGATGTGTGTTATTGTGCTTTCCTTTCTCCACTCGGAGTCGATGTTGTAGGTGAATATGTGGAAATGCACAGCTTCAGTTGCCGACTATGGTAAGCAGAACAAAAGTAGTTGTGACCGGAGTCAGCGAAGAGAACGTGATGGCAGCACTGTCGCATACCAGAAAGCACAGTGAAGACAGAGGGAATGAACAGAAAGCAGTGTAGTTTTTTGACAGCTTTAAAAACGATAGAAGAGGAGTCACTGTGGCAGAAAGGAGGAGGGGAGGGGATACGGCGCTGGTTGTGGTGACAGATGATCAGTTGTGACTCCTACGAGAGGACAATACATACCTCTGAAACATGCAGCAAAAAGAAAACAAAACAGCAGCACCAAGAGTAATTTGAAATTAATGAAAAGAGACTTCACACTCTTCTATTTCATTGCTGTCAATTCGCATACAAGCGTCAAAAAAAAAAAAACATGCGGTGCACTCGTTTTTTGACGATGAAGGAAAGAGAGAAGAGACACAGAGAAGAGAGGGTTGGCTTGTCTCACTGCTGAAGCGGCTCTCCACCTACTGTAAGAAAGGAGAACAGAGCTTCACAACAGCTAACTCAAAAGGGAGGCTGTGCTTGACACAAGCAGACGTCCACGCGTCTACTGCACCCCTAAACTCAATGCCGTTTTGTCTGCAATTCACTGCAACGCTACAACACTCCGAAGGGATCTGGTGTTGATACTGTAGCACGTTGGAGAGATTTCAGCGGCACCTCCGCCACCCCCAAGGTCACGTCGACCGCAGCGTCCATTACGCGTTTTTCTTTTTTTTCAGTGAAGGCACTTTACACAACAATAACAAAAGGGAGAGGGGGGGGGAGCCCAGAACATTAGCAGCCAGAGAGCGAGTCTTCTTGTTATGACCTGCACACACTCAAGAAATGCAGCAGAAGATATGTTGACCTGTTCTCTTCGTAGTAAAGCAGAACGCCTCGCTACTTCTCCTCTGAGACGTCGTGAAGTTCCTTCTTGCGAATTCCGCTCCTCCTCTTCCACAAAACCCTTTTTCTCGCCACCCCAGCACGCAGCAAACCACGCACCTGCACCAGGTGAGAGCGATCACGCATAGGCAATAAAATCACCACAGATGCGAAATTCAAATTACAGAAGTGACAGGAGAAAGAGAGAGCGTAACGCAGCTGAAAAGTATCATTCCACACTCCACTCTTAGCACAAATAAAAAGAGGTGGATACGCAAAACCCTACGCCTCGAAGGGAGTAGTGTGTTTACACAGCAGAACAACAACGAAAAAAATACGCATGAAACACTGCAGCTGTCCCTCCAGCAGCGCTGCATCGCAAAGCAAAGAGCACTGATGTACAACACGTAAGGTGAAGCAGTGTGTGGAACAAATCGCAACTCCTTCAAGACAGCAGCCAGAGTGTTCGTTCAATCATAAGACATGGAAGCCTCACAAAATGCAAAAACAAAAAGGCATTATTAGCAACAACACGTAAACTCAGCGATCAGGCACCCTCATAAAAGCAAACAACAGATAAAGGTACCAACCACAGCGCTTGAGCAGCACCAAGTCGGGAAACCATGCGGCACAGAAAACAAAAGACGAACAGCGGTTTCGTTGCTAGAAAATGCACAACAGATTCGCAGAATTGTCGCAAAATAGCGACCAGTACTTCCCATCACACATGCAAAGCACAAGTGTGTATTCGCACTCAACACCACAAACAAGCTTCAATCACATCAAGAGCACCGCCGTGAACTTTAGTCCAACAGCTGCGAATAGTAACAATAATAATAAAACAGGGAATACACCCTCCTTCAACCCACAAGACAAACTGCACTGCGACTACCAGGACAATGCAAGAGAAAGCTCATTAGCAAGCAAAGACAAAAGACGAGACCATAACACAACAGAAGCAAGGGCACGTACCGGCCACAAAAACACCCACAACGTTAACAACTGACATACTCGCAATCACAGACCATTTTCATCCAGCGCCGCTCTGAACGCCTGCTGAGCACCCTGCCAGTGAATGCACCAGCTGGCCCAAACAGCGACCCCTCCCGCTCCAGCAGCGCAACGCGGCGAGCCGAACTCCACGGCGCGGCCACCGTCCATCACGAGGATCACGTCGTACGACGCGAACGGTGTGCAGGCGGTGCGCGATGGTGATCACCGTGTAGTCGCGGAACGTCTGCTGCACCGTGAGCTGGATCTGCCGTCCCAGCGCGGGTCCACGTTGGCCGTGGCCTCGTCCATCAGCAGGAAGGCGCTGCCGCGCTTCAGCCAGCGCGCGCGCAAGGCACAGCAGCTGGCGCCTGCCCAACGCTGAAGTTTCGACCCGCCCTCTGCACACCGCCCGTCAAGCCCGCCAGCCTCGCGCGCAGCGCGCTTCCCCACCTGCCGCAGCGCAGCACACCGCAGCGTCGCCGCACGCGCCGAACGGGTCCACGTTGCTGCGCACCGTCCCGTCGAACAGCAGCGGGTCCCTCGGGATCATCGAGAACAGCTGGCGCAGCTCACGCACGCCGTAGTCGCGCGCGTCGCGGCCGCACACACACCGCAATGCACCCGCGCACACCTCCACCAGCCGCAGGAACGCAAGCAGCAGCGTCGACTTCCCGCTGCCCGTGCGGGGCCCCACAACGCCCACCTTCTGCCCCCGGCGCAATCGCGAAGCTCACACGTCGCGCAGCACCAGCGGCAGCCCCGCCGGTACCGCAATGTCCACGTGCTCCAGCACAAGCGACCCGCACCACCGGCAGCGCACGGCAAGGCGGTGGGGATGCCGGTACCGCCGGCACCCGACAGTACGGCGGCACACTCGCAGCTCCGGCGTCCGCCACGCCCCCCACGCCCGCGCACAACCCTCCGCTGGTGCGTTGTCAGTGTAGTACAGCACCCGCTCTACGCAGTTCATCGAGGCCTCCACCGACGCACCCACCGTGATGAAGCGGCGACAGCACACTCGTGATGGATGATGCTTGCTCACGCTGAGAGCTAGCAGGCCGAGGTTGATGTGCATCCACGTCGACTGCGAGGCCACCACGCCCAGCAGTGCAACTGCAAACGGCAGCATTCCCCAGAAGCTCAACTCTCACAGTTAACCAGCGGGAGCCCATGCATTGCATGTAATCCCACACGCGAAGACGCCGTCGAGACTGCGGAGCACCTCCTGCATTCATGTTGGGTTGGCGTTCGTAGGTGCAGATGGTCCAGCGACCCGTCAGTACCTCGTTGAGCACGCCGAAGACGGGGGATTGGAGATGTTCAGCAGGCGCTTGCAATCTCACGGTTGGCGGCACAGAAGAAGCGGAAGATGCGGCCCGTACACAAAGATGCAGGGTATGAGAACAACCAAGATAAAGGGCTGCGATACAGTCATGATGATGACGTACGCAGTTAGGAAGCAGAAAAAAAAAGGGTGACGTCAAGGTTTACCGGCAGATCCCAGTCCACCAGGCCCATATCACGGGACATGCGGTTCATGAGTCGACCCCCGCGGTGTCACGTCAAAGAAGGATAGCTTTGCCTGTGCGAGAGACTTCAGAAGGCCGGCGTGAAGGCGGTAGGAAGCTCGACGCGTGTATGTAAAGCACAGCAAATCCGTGACGGGGAAGCGAAGATGGCCACCAGCACCGCTCCCACATACACGGTGAGGCGCCGGTGCGGAGAGATGGCTTCCAGCTTGCCGCCGGACCAGAGGGAAAGCCACACGTCACTCGAACGTAACACCCCCTCCGTCACGGCAAAAAGACAACCACACCGGCGAAGGTGCCCAACCACCACAGGCAACTATGTAGCGCCGGTACACGTTCAGCGACACCGCTCCCACTGCCTTCTCTCCCCACTCTCCGTGATATCCGTCTTGTGATCGGTTTCCGTGAGCACGTTCCCCAACAAGCTGTGTTTTTGGGTGTCAGATGTGTACAGGTGACCAGCGGACTGCTCTAGTTTTGCGGCGTTCAACGATGACTGTGCAGGCGAAGGACCATCAAGGAGATCATTCAGATGAGAAAGGTCACCGCTGAGCCCAATTCGCTGACGGTGCGCGCAGCAAACACAGACGTCTTTCCGAGGCCACTGATGCTGCGATCATAGTGGAGGCGTGCGTACTGCCGGTACGCGGCGTACGTACCCTGGAAGGCAACACGGGCCGTCCTCCAGTAGCACAACGTAGTCTGCGTACGCGGCCGCACTCACCTGGTGCGTGGCCAGCACACGCGTCTTGCGCGCCAGCACGCGCACACGCACTCGCGCATCACACGCTCGCCAATGTGCGCGTCCAGCGCCGACAGCGGGTCGTCCAGCACGTACACGTCGCGGTCAGCGTACACCGCACGCGCAAGGCTCACACGCGCCTTCTGCCCACCGCTCAGGTTGATGCCCTTCTCCCCATCTCCGTCTCCGCGCCGTCCGCCAGCAGCGCGAGGTCCGCCGCCAGCTGGCTGCTCGCCACCGCGCGCTCGAAGCAGGCAGCGTCCGCCGCGCCGAAGAACACAACGTTGTCGCGCAGCGTCGCGTTCATGATCCAGGGCTGCTGCGGCACGTAGGCACGCGGCGGCTGCACGCCACGCGGCCACGCGTCACCGCCAGCGCACCGATCAGCGAGTCCAGCAGCGTCGACTTGCCGCTGCCCGTCGGCCCAGCACCACCGTCAGCTTGCCGCGCGGGATGCGCAGGTCCACGTCCTCCAGCAGCGTCTTGGCGCGCAGCTCGAAGTGTGCCTCGCCGTCGTCGCGCCGCCAGCTCGGCGGGGCCGCAGCACGGCTTGTACGAGCTGATCGTCGCGTGCGCGAACACCGCTGCGGCTGCTGTGGCCTCGTCGCTGCCCTCGCGATCGGCCTCCATCTCCTCTAGCACCGTCCGTGCCGCTGCGTCGTCCGCTGCCAGGAAGGATGTGAGACGACGCATGGACACAAAGAACTGCGAGTACACACTGATGAGGTACGTGATGAGGTCGAACGGCGTGTCCATCAGACCCAACAGGGCCAGCGCGGGGTAGATGACAGATGGAGACATGGGCTGCCCGGTGCAGTAATAGGCCACCATGACGGCAGCCGTCGTGCAGCTCGGGACCGACAGGGTAAGAAGCGAGTTAATGATGGAAACAACCTGAAATTGGCGGACAGATTGAAGTTCTGCTGCTCGTCTGCTGTTGATTTCCTGCTCAAAGGTCTCCTCCAGAGACATGAACTTGACGGAGCGAATGCCGGAGAGGAGCTCGTTGGTGCAGCGCAGGCGTGCGTCGGTACGCTTGCTCATCGCAACGGTGGAGCGGTACGTCAGCTTTGTGAGTATCACCAACAGCGGCAAGGACACGGCAAGCATCACAAGGCTGATGGCAGCAGCCCACCCCATGCTGCAATAAAGCAGGTAGATCGCCATGCACATCTGCAAGGGCACCGTCAGTGTCATCCAGAGGACGTAGAAGGTGCTTTCCACGCTTGCAACGTCCGTCGCGAGGAAGTTGACAATGCGACCCACGTTGAGCTCTGGTCGCTGCAAGTCCCTCTGCGAAACCTTCAGACACTTTGCTGCCACACACGCCGACAGTGCCGATCGTGCCGCGTAGGCGTAGCGCGTGACAAGCTGCGCATATTTCTGCATCGCTACACTCCGCACCAGAGACAGGAGGAAGAGAAGGACAACGCTGCCGAGTGCTGTCACAACCCCCACAGGGAGGCGCGTCTCTCCAGGAGCACCGGAGGAGGATGAACTGCAGAGTGTGAGGGGAAAGGCGGCAAGTACGGCGGAGCCAGAGGAGGAACCGACGTCATCTGCGTCCCCTGTGTCGTTTCTCGCCTCGACTTCCACAAGGGAAATGTACCACCCCAACGCCAGTGGTGTAAGCAGCGCAGCTCCGTCCACCACAAGGCGGAGTGGCCCGAGAAGCAGCAGCTGCCAACGGAAGGTGGCGAACAGTGCTGCACTGGTGGAAAATAACTGTGGGGCAGCAGCGGAGGGGAAGCACCGCTCACGCGTTGGTGTGTGGCGTAGGTGTTCCAAACCCTCTGTCACGGGATCCCTTGCTCCTTGCTCTCCATCCACCCTGTCATCGTCATCGGTGCTGCAAAGCACAATGTCCCCTACGCGCTCGCACGTCGCCACTGTGTCGTCATCCGCGAGGTCGAAGAGGTGCTCGCCCTCCACGTCGCCGCGGTGGAAGGCACCGGGGCCGTGTGGAGGGGCAGCACCGCGGCGACACAGCAGCCACCGACTCAGCACACCAACGTTGCGCTGTGCCGGTGCCACGCGCCACTCCACGCCAGCGTACAGCTGATCCGGGGTGCCATATTGCTGCACCGTGCCCACCCAGCGCAGCACGCCGTCGCTCGCCGCGTCCCACCGCACGCGCACACGCGCGCCGATGTAGTCATCCCACGCGTGGCGCCGCTCCTGCTGCCGCTGCAGCTCCTCGGACAACCGCACGCCCACGTTGTAGGCGCGGTAGGCACGCATGGGCCGTGGCAGCCCCTCCAGCGTGAGCTCCTCCTGTGCCGCCTTGTGCATGAACTCGCCCATCCAGCTGTAGAAGAAATTACCACTGATAACGGTTGCCTCATCTTCCAGCTGCTTCGTGTAAGGGGGTTCCTGGCCAAGCACATCGCTGAGAAGAGGGGTTTGATTAGTGGGCATGTGGGATGCTGCAGTGGCGGATGCCGTTCCATCAGCTGGAAGGTCGAATACGACGGCAGAGATTGCCTGCCTGCCGTGAGAGCGACAGGAAACCGGAGGCATCGATACTCTCTTCTCAGGCCCTGTCCGTCGGTGCAGGGAGAGATAGCAGTACACTACTCAGACTAAAGTCACAGATGACAAAGCCGTAGAAGTCTGTGGTTGAGGGGTAGCGATGTGGGCTAGACCACAGGGCGATGTAAGAGCAAAAGAGTTCGAGGCAAATGACAGACTAGAACGATATATATATATGTGAGCGTGAGGGTGTGGAAACAGAAGCAACAATGAAAGGAAACTGAGAAAGGTAGCCCTCCCTCCCCTCTCTTTCTCTCCAAAGAAAGGAAGGCTACAAAGTAGAAGCAGAAAGCGCAGCAGGACAAAATAGAAAGGAGTAACGAGGGAGAGACAAAAGACAAAAGTACAGATGGATGGCACACCCACACACACGATAAGCGCTGTGGAGGCGAAGCGCACTAACGATAACAACAGCAAGACTGCCACTAAACTAATAATAATAATAGGAGTCAGTATAGCGAGATACTAAGCAGCTATAAGAGCAGGAGACACGAGGAGAGGCTGTCTTTTCCAGCTTTGGTGGAGTCAGGTAAAAGCACACAAAGCAGAAACGAAAGGCAAAACAAAAGAAAAACGTTAAGTTATGAGTGAGGCTTAGGTGAAGCACGAGACGGGTGTGAGCGTGGCACAGTCGGACGTTAGAAATGTGAAGCGAGAGAGACAGACAGAAAGATGTTGCGCGCGTGGGTGAAGTAGCGTTGAATGGCCAGCTCTGAATACAAGAGAAAAAGCCACTTATGGTGAACACAAGGAAATCAACTAGTTCTACGCACAAAGGTGTCCACATTCAAAAAGTAGTGTTGAGCAAAAGTACGACACGAAGCGCGCAACAGCGAGAGTTGACGAACGAAGTAGTGAAGAGTAAGATGGAGAGAGAAGAAAGAGCGGAGATGGCAATAGATGAAAGTCCATATATATATAAAACAGCAGTCAGTACACCCGCAAACACAACAGGGGTTCAAATAATGGACGCTTTTCAGCTGTTCCCCGAAGAGAAGGAATGTACACCTTCACGTGAAAGCGACGGCACCAGAAAACAACATGCTGAGCAAGTATTAGCCTCCATGAAAGGGTAAACAAGGAACGGGAGAGGGAAGGGGAAGGGCGGACTCGCCGAGTGCCTTCGAGGTCGGTATTTCTCCCCTACTTTACCACGCACACGCAGTTGGACAAAACGCACCTGCACGGTGGAGCCTACATGCTATTCAGCACACTTCATCTTCTTTCAGTTTTTTTTCCTGCGGTTTAACGCGTACGCTGTTGACATTCGGCCACGATGGTGCAAAACTACATGTCGTCCATAGCACACGAATAGAGCCGTATACGAATAGAAAGGGATGAGAGAGGTGGCGAAAGAAGCTGATTTGCGACGCGTGCCATGGAGAAACCCTGTGAACCAAAACAATAAAAGCAATAAGGGAATAAGCAAAATAAATAGTGCCCACCCACTAAAGAAAAGAAGGAGAGAAAGAAAAGGCGGCCGCTGTCGTTCGACTGGTGGGAAGTGGAGAACAAGAAAAAAAAAACAGTCACACGACGCGGCTCACATCCACAATGAACAACCAACGAAAACAGCGAAGAGAAATGAAGGCTCGCCCCTTGTGTGTGTTTACGGAGCTGTGGGAAAGAAAAGAGCAAACCTCAACGCCATCAATTCAGATTTTCTCTTTGCCTTTGACACTGCTCAGAAAGAGCACCAGGCCACTCTACGGGAACAGCACTGCAGCGCAGGAAGATCTGTTTTATAGCTTACCTCCTCAATTCGAGCCAGCGGACGCCGCAGCAAATGTGAGTGCAGCTTTTATTACCGACAAATAGTTTCACACGAAGAGCTCAAGGGGGAAAAGGGGGCAGTACGAAAGGCTGGTCACCATGGACGCATGTGCGAGTTTGAAAAGCACCCCTCCACGTTACTCTCTTCGCCACCGCAGCTGACTTGCTGCAGACTCCTTCCCCTCGTCCCGCTCGAGTATCGTCGCACGTTCTTCCAGCAGCGTCACCCGCTCGCGCAGGAGGTGAATCGCATCCAGGACAGCCCTCTTCGCCGCATTGCGCTCCAGATCCGCTGTACGCCCCTCCAGTCCAAAAACACGACGCTCGAGGTCTGCGATGTCATCCCACACAGAGGCGCTAGGTAGTGGTGGTGGGCGGGCCGCGGCTGCAAGGACAGCAGTTCTCTGCGGACTACGCAATGCGCTGTGAGATTGAGTTTCTGGCGTACATTCTCTCACAGGAGTGCTGTCGGTGTGTTGCCCGGGTGGAGAGGGAGACGCCTTCGCACACGGCACGAGCCCGGGGCGTATCCCTTCGTTACTGTCCGCCACCAGCTCTGGTGGATCTGCCGGAGACCAGGCCTGAATATCAGCCACAAGAGCCGACACAGCATTTTTTAAAGGTCGTGAAGTGGACTCGAGAGGTGATGGAGGATGCTGGTCCGCTGGCTGGGACGTCTCCTTGCCGCTGTTGATACGGGTGACGACTAGCCGCTTTGGTGCAGCAGCCTCGACAACCGGGGACGACTTCCGCTCAGCCAGCCGGTCAGCCAAAGTACCAGCCGCAGCAGCAGTGACTGGACGCGTCTGCTTCGCTGGAGACGGCGTGCCTCGGCGCTCAGAGGGGGCTTTCTCGGAGGCCAGCAGCAATGCTGTACTGCGCCCAGCGGCGGGACTCCCTTCCTTTCCTGGGGTGGCCTTCGCGGCGACACGGTCGTCCTTCTTGTTGACTTGTTCACCTGTGTTGTTGTTGCTGGGCTTCGTTGAGTCAACAAGAGCTTCCACGCCGCCGCTGCACCGCGGCGAGCTGCGTGCACTCCTCAGCGATGACTGCGATCGCAGCGGGGTATGCGCTCTCGGCAGCAGGGATCGAAAGTGCTCTACGGGATCTTCGTAGCCCTGCCGCTTGCGAAAACGTGCCAGCGGCGAGTCGGTGGACCGCGGCGTCGACGAGGGGGTAGAGCGCGGCGGGGTCACGAGTCCATTCACCGCCGTCTTGGGCTTCGCTTCCCCCTCCTGCGACGCTGGGGGTAGGGGCAGCGGCACCTGAGCGGAGCTCACATCTGTGGAACGTGTTGCGGCGGGTGCAACCTTGTATAAACTAGCTTTGGCAACAGCGCCTGTTGTTGCCGTGCTCCCCGCCTCCGACACAGCTGAAAAGGGGGGAAGGGGGGCGAAGTGGTCTGCGCTGCGCAGGTCGGCTGCAGCAGGCACGACAGCGCCGTCGTTGTTTCCGAGTGGAACTGTCTGCCGAAGTGTGGTTGTTGCTCGTGGTGGTGGTGGTGTCTGCTGTTGAGCTGGCAACACCGTTGCCATGCTACCCGCACCCACACGGCCGGCGTTTGGGTGCGGCGCTGAAATGCCTGACAAGGTCACTCTGTCGCGTGGTTTGCAGTCGTGGTGGCGCGGTGATATGTAGGCCGCGCCGCTCTCGAGCGAGAGCGACTCCGTCGACTTGGGTTTCTCCTGTGACTGCGAGCGACGCCACGCCTCGAGAGCTTTTCGAGGAGAGGCACGACGTGGGGAGGATGGGGAACGCTGCTGCTGCTGCTTTTCTGTATGGGTTGCTTTTCGTGCAGGTTCCGCTTTTGTCTTAGCCTGCGGTGCAACGACGCGTGGGGAGTCGGTGGGCGCCGCTGCTGTCGCTGCCATCCCAACTCTCCCCTTTGCAGGACTCACACG
This sequence comes from Crithidia bombi, assembly GCA_900240985.1. NCBI lineage: Eukaryota > Euglenozoa > Kinetoplastea > Trypanosomatida > Trypanosomatidae > Crithidia > Crithidia bombi. The sequence goes on from OESO01000047.1 coordinate 543,284, forward strand.
TGTGGGGGCCTCTCCGCCGCGCGGCGCTGGCTGCCTCGACGGCGTGGCGGACGGGGTCGAGTATAGCGAGTTCATCGAGCTGGCGAACTCCGGACGCGTGACGTTGGCCTTCGCCAGAGCGGTCTGAACGCGCTGAATCTCTCTCTCCTGCGCAGCCACGCGCTGCGCCCGTGCCGCCACGGCGGCCTGCCGTTCCTCATCGGAGTTCATAAGCTGCAGCTGCTGCTGAAACTCGTTGTGGCACATATCCCGGTAACTCAGCAGCTGCTGCAACGGATGTACAGCCGCACCGCATCTTCGTGCGACTCGAAGAACGTGCGTACGACGCGCTGCCGACGCAGCATGTTCGCGCTGTCGCGTGCAGGGTCGGCGTACGGGTTGATGGGGTGCACCGCTGATGCGCCGTCCACGCTGTCGCTGTCCCTGTTGCTTTCGACCCCATTCAATAGGGACTTCGACAAGCGGGCAGACATCGGTGTGCCACCACCTGCGGAAGACGCCCGCCGACTGCTGTTGCTGCGGCCAGGCGACGGCTCACGCCAGATGGGTGGCGCCATCTTGCCATCCAAGGGAATATCCTTGAGGGAGAATTCGATCGTGGTGGTGTTGTTGGACGTCATTGTCGTCGTCGTAGTCGTCGTTGTAGCACGGCCCGCGTTCCCGTCTGGAAGGGACGGGGAAGGTTCCGAGATCCGACGTCGCGCTGGGCTGTAGCCTGCAGCAAGGCGGGTGCGGTGTGAAGTCGTGCTCGGCTCGGACGGGTTTCTCTCGCTGGTCGTGTCGTTCTCAACGTCCACGGGGCGGGAAGTGTAGGAGACACGGCTCCGCCGCTTCTCGAGCGAGTTGAGGATTTCATCCACCACAGGGGAGAAGGAAACTCGCCGTGTGGTTTGCGCAGTGGAGGCGGCGGAGGAGGAGGGTCGACGGGGGGTGACGGACATGACTGCCGTGACGCTGAATGCAAGATGATGGCGAAAGGGAAGAGAAGTCAGAACACGACCAGAGCGAACAAGCCCACCAGAAAAAAAAACAGGTGTGGCGGTAGTTGGGTCAATGCCAGAGGTGGACGCCTACTTCACTCCACGGAAGAACAAGATGAGGAGGACAACAACGAAAGGAGGGACAGAGGAGCAAAACGTGAACGGAAGAGAAAGGAGGATGACACGCAACACTCTTCTTTGAGAGCGAACACAAACAAACACAAAACAACACGTAACACGTCAGATGAGTGGACACGATCACAAACCGCCTCAGGTTAAGAGAGAGAGAGAAAGGCAGAGGTGGAGAAGCCCTTTTTGTGTGTCTGTGTGCGTATGTATGTAGATCTGGAAGCTATCGATGCACCGCAATTCGCTGTCGTGCGCTTTTCATGAGAGACCAGAAGATGCCAGCGAGGGACAGGACAATAGGAGAGGAGATAATAATAATAGCAAAATAACAGAAGACAGGTACACGCGAATTTGGGAGAGGATCAGAGAGAGGAGAACGCACAAAGGTGGTGGTGGCTATCGTCGCTAGGGACGTCAAGGGGGTGGAAAAGGCAGTGAATGGCTCTGCGGTGTTGCGGCAACGCGTGAGAGAAGCGCCTGACATGCAAACACAAGCATACACATGTGCACACGTACAAGACACAGGACCGGAAATCCCTCCATTCTTGTTGCTCGACTTCCGAATGCTCCATGCTACGAAGCCGCAAGTCCTTCATTTCTTTGCGTGTTTTTTTTTTTAACGAGTAGGCGCTTCGATGGTATGCACACACACGCCCTTCACATTCACATACGCAAGGCGTGTGTGTGTGTGTGTGTGTGTATCGATGCAGACGACCCATTTCCCTTCCTCTCAGAAAATAAGGAGGAGGGAGGGCATAAAGGAAAGTGCGGACACCGACGGGGAAGTCGTCCGCACATCTCACAAAACGAAGCACGCTACGCATGAAAGAGATGAAACAAAAACAGATAAGCTCACAATGGAAGACGATGAAACATGGGTCGAAGAGAATGAAATGAGACGAGAGCAAAAAACAAAGATAAGATAACAAACAGCAATGACGATATCACACGGACAATAACCTATCTACATGCACCATTGGAAACTCCTTCTACGACGATGGCCGATGATGCACTCACATTCACACCAAAAAAAGAAAACACAACACTGCTTGCGGTCAACGCTGCAAAGAAAAAAAACAAGCAACATGAGCACCACCAGAAACGAATACAAACAGCTTCTTTGTACATCACATGCAACCAGCTCGCATTGGCCGAGGGCTCACAACAAAAAAGATAAGGAGCAAGCAAAAACAAAAAAAGGCACCCCTATGGAAGAAATGCACGCGGTGTACCGTCTAATACAGCTGCACATTCTGCAACCAATGAGAATACATGCACCCACCGTCCACATGCTCATGTCAACAGACTCGAACGCCGGTAACTCTTGACGATCGTCGTAAAGGCACTTTGCTCCTCCGCTAGCAGCACCTTGCGCTCCCGCTGCTCCTCGCAGTCAAGCAATACCATTCGCACCCGAATCTTCTGCTGCCCAACACGAATGTCACGCGCCGCCCCACGTCCGCCATCGAGTGCGTCGCTGTCATCGGTGAAGCGCACCACACGTGAGACCCGCTGCGGGGCTTCGTCGACCAGCTCGTGAATGCTATCCTCCGCTTCCCCCCCATCCTCCTCTTCACTTGTTTCCAGCGGCGGTGCAAGAGGCTCACTACTCTTGGGGCGGTGCACGGAGTCCGCCGAAACACCAGAAGTGCGTGAAACCAGTCGAGACAGTCGGAGCTTTCGCGCAGCTGCGAGTGAGACGGGCGGCTCTGGCGGCTGCTCCTTCATGCAGCGGATGCGCTCGCCCAGGAACGGCGACACGACCGCGGTGGACGAGGTACTCTTGTTAGGATGCGGGGAGCGGAAGGAGGCAGCGGCAGCAACGCCCCCAGTAAGCGTACCTGAGTCCCGTCCACCCAGCGTCAGACTGCTGCGTCCGCTGCCGTCGTGGCCGGCGTTCTCCGGTGAGCTAGAGGACGACGGCAGCATGCCTGCGAGCTTCATCAGATGCAAGCGGTTCTCCTCAGGCACAGGCACCGCGGTCGGCAGGGGAATGCGATAAGGCTTCAGGTCGTCCGGTGCACCGGTGGGCAGCTGCAGCGCCGTCAGGTCCAACGGTGGAACGCAGGTGGGTGGTACCCGCTCGCTCCCATCCGATTCCTCGCCGCACCACAACACTGAGGCATCCCAATGCGAATCCTCGTCTTCCCACTCAGTGTTGCTGCCGTGGTGGCGAGATGAAGAGCCGCTCAGCTCCATGGAAGCAAGCTTGTTCGTCTTGCTGTTGCTAGTGCTTTTGCTGTGGCGCGCAGCAGCAGCAGCAGCAGAGGCAGCTTTCTTCTTTTCTGCCCTCGTCGGGACGTGAAGAGGCATCTGGCTGAGGAGGATATCCGCTGCGGTCATCTTACTGGGTGTTTCGCCTTTAGTCGCTGCGTGGTGTGATGTAGTGCCTGTGGAGGTTGTTGCAGCAGCAGCGCTCTTGCCGTACGTTTTGAGCAGGGCATCGATGCTCTCTTCCAGCCTGTCAAGTTCGTCCACGTGGATCTCCCCAAGTGCCGTCACGGGTGACGCCGACTTTGCTGGAGTTGGCTTCTGGTGCTTGGGCGTCGTCGTCGCAGCAGCGGTGCCAGGCTTGGGTGCGGCTGCAGGAGGGCTACACAGCGCGGCAGCCTTTGCTTCCACCGGTGACGTGAGAGGACGAGCAGCAAAAGACGTCTTGGGGTGTAGCTGCGGGTCTGCTTTGGCTGCATCAGTGACAGGCGTGGCCAATGCTGTCGATACCTCAACAGCATAGATGCTGGTGGGCGCCCCCGGCTTCTCCGCCGCGTCGGAGTTCACCTTCGCCGTCTTTGCGGATGCGTCTGGTGGTGGCTCCATTGTCTTTTTCTTCTCCGGCCTCTCGCTGGGTTGGTGAGGAGACACCGCTACCTCGTCTGGGGAAGCAGTGGCGGTATCCAGGGCGTACTGCGCCGCCATGCGGGCATCCCGCTCGATATCAGCCGCGGTAGGAATCGACTCCAACGCTGCCGCCATGTTCAGCACGCCTGGCGAGACCACCACCGCCTCCGACACGGTGGAGGAGGAGGGAGGCACGGAAGCCCTGCCCTGCTCCTTTCCCCGTGCCGACGCCACCGCAGATTCACCCGGCAGAGAAGAACGATCGGCGCTGGATAGCAGCGGCGGCTCTTTACGCATGTCGTGCTGGGCGATCTGCGTGAAGGATATGCTGGGCAGCGCCGGCGACGCGGCATCACCGCCGTGGGACAGCCGACTCGCAAAGGAGCTGCGGCGTGCCAGCAGCTGTGAAATACGACTTGACTTTAAGTCGCCGTCTTCCTCGGCGTCGTCCGTGTCAGTCACGGCGGCCGCGGCCGCGACGGACGACCGGCCGTCATGCATGGTGGACGGCGGAACAGCACCCGACGATGGTGAGGGCGACTCCGACGGCAACACCCCTTTCTGCAGCGCTGCAGAGGTGGCCGTGGAGAGGAGAGAGTCGGGGCGCGGGTGCGTGTGCTCCACAGCCAGCGTCCGTGTGTGCGAGAGCGGCAGGGTAGTAGCGGTGGAAGCAACACTGCTGGACTCCGCTGCGTTCGCCACCGCAACCGTCGTCGCCGTCTCCACCGGCTCAGGCGTGATGGACGGAGGGCGGGAGTTCAAAGAAGCGCCACCACCGGGACTTATCTCCCATGATGGGGTGTAGGGGGTGGAGAGGATGGTGCGGTAACCTCGGCCGCTGTTCAGCTTCGTGGAGCTCCGAGTCACCCCCGCCGTATCACACGCTGGGGCAACGGTGAGGCTTGAGTGCAGGTGGTCGTGTGGCGGCTGCTGCGACTGCGTGGGGATGCGCAGCTGCGGTGTCGCCCGCTCCGAAGTCATGCGGCGCGCCGACACTTTTTCCTGCTGCTGCTGCCGCTGCAGACGCTGTTCGCGGCGCTCGAGTACGCTGCGCAACAGCTCACGCATGTCACCGTCGGTCGACGCGCCATCTTTGTTTTCCTCCCCTTCACGCTGTGTCGTCTCCAGTGCGGGGGAGGGCAGGACGGTGCTGCGACGCGAGGAGGCAGCAGCAGGGGCGGAGGTCGATTCCACGGCAGATGCTAGCGGTGGCGGTAGTAGTTGTGCAGGGGTTTCGGCTGGCGAGGAGCAAACAACGTCCCTTCCGTGATCCGATCCTGCCATCGACGCTCTGCGGGGCGATGCTTCACGCTTCGCGACGGCAGGCGTGGCGGTGGGCTGCCCCGATGGCGCCGTCAGTGACGTAGCGGGGCACAGCTGATCTTCCGGGATGTCCTCCTCTACAGAGGCGCGACGCACGTAATCTTCCATCTGGTACGAGCCCGACGACACTGGTGAAGCCTTTTGTGCCTGTCCGCTCGAGGGGTGCGGTGAGGCACCGCTGCGGTTGCTGACGGCGGAAGCCGCGGAGAAAAAGGTGACGTCTGAAGGCAGCCGTGGATGAGGTGAGGGGGATGACGTTGCAACAGTGGTGGGACGTCCACCAATAGAAATCACCTGCAGTGTTTCGTTGAGGGTCTTCTCATTTAAGGGAACGGGGGGGCCCGGGGGTGCTGCTGCTGCGGAAACAGACGCCACTGCTGGTGCGATTTCTACAGCTGCTGTAGGGGGGTCTGCGGGTGCGCCTTCACTTGCCTGGGGAACACTGGTGGTATCGGGTAGGCTGCTACTGCGCAATGCTTCACTTAAGGAGTACGCGCTTCGAGACCCTGGTGATACCTCCTCCGTGCTCGTCGACACATTGGCAGACCTCTTCAGTGTTGTCTCATTGGTGTTTGACGGTGACATTGCCGAAGCAATAGCAGGTGCACCATCAGCAAGAGCAGCAACAGCGTTAGTGGGCTCCTCCTCCATCCGTTTCCCCGAGGCGTTGGTGGCTGGTGCCGACAACTGCGGCTTCATTGCCTCCTCCTCCTCAACCGCAGGCCCCGTGGTAGCTGCCGCGGAGGGTGGCGGCTTTGCAGTCTCTGCTCGACCTGAAGGCGGAGCGCCCACTGCTGCTGCCTCCGCTGCCGTCTCGTCCTTCTCTACTGCTTTACTAGACGCTTTGCTTCCCTGAGCCGCCTCTGCCTCTCGGGCCTTTCTCTCCACCTGCCGCTGACGCCACTTCTCCAAATACGACTGCGGGGCGGCATCGAAGTCCGTTGCTGAGCCCTGCGAGCCACGAGAGCCACGTCCGCTGCTCACCTGCACCGGCTCGTCTTGCACGAGGGATCGACGACGACGCCTATAACCATCCGTTGCAGATGGAGGTCGACTCTCTTTGCTTTCCCTCTCACTGACACCGGCGAAGGTGGCAGAGCGACTGAACGGCACGCTGGCAGCGGGGCAACGCAGCTGGCGTTGATGCATCTGCGATGGGACGGCGTTCCTGGGAAGCGTGGAGAGGGCTGGAGTACACGGCGCCGCCTTTTCTCCCACGTGCTGCTTCTTATCGTCGCTCAGCGCAATCACCGCAGCTGCTGCTGCTGCTGTTGCCGCTGGCGCTGGCGTGGTGCCCGCCACTTTTGGAGATGCCTGCGTGTCGCTCTCCCCCGGCGTCGCCAGCATTGACCGGTCTGGGCTGACTGCCTTGCTGGTGCTGCCGGAGCGCGTGTAGATGAACCGCACAGAGGGCTTCTGTGGACCGACGGCTTTGTAGTGCGAGTGCAGCAGCAGACCTGGGGACCGGTCGTCCACGGTGGTGAACGTCGCCCGCGCTGGAGCACGCATGGCGGAGCACGACTCATCCGTCGTCTCGTACGTTCCTGCCGCACGTGAAAGCGCTGCAGTGCCGCCGCCGCCTCCACGCACCGATGTGGAGGGTCGCTGCTGCTGCTCACGCACTGCGGGCCGCCATCCTTCCGGCACAAAAGGTGAGGCAGAGACACTCGTGCGCCGCAGCGGCAGATTATTCTTCAGCGTTGACATTTTCTCCGCGCTCAGGCGGACAGGGTGGTGTGGGCGGTCGCTACGGTTGGTGGCGTCCACTACGGTGTGCTGCGGCGATGCAGAATCTGCCGTGTCCGCAGCCAACCTACGGGCACCATTTCGCGTGCTGTCGGATAAAGGCGCGTGTGTGGCGGCTGCGCCCGCTTCATCGTTCGCTTCTTGATAACGGTGTGCCTGCGGCGCACCCGCTGAGGCAGAGGAGAGATGCTGCGAGCTCTTTGATGCGCGCAGCTTCTCTGATCTAAAGAGGGAGGACACACCGCCACCGCTGTTGCGCTCCGAAGGCGACATCCCAAACTGATCGTCGGCTCGCACAAAGCGGTCTGCGCTGCTCAGCACGGAGTCACCTGCATTCCCGTGCAACAACAACGACGACGTGGCGTGCTTTGCTATGAGTCCATTCTCAGCATGGACGGAGGACGGAGGTTTTGGCCACTCGGACGCGAGTGTAGCACCCGCATCCCTACCTAACTCGGTACTCTCACCATTATAACTTTTACTGCCATGACAAGGAGGTTGCGTTTCTGGTGGTGGTGGTGGGTGGGTTCGCGGTGGCAGCTGTGCCGAACCTTCGGTGGACGTCTCCTTGCCAGCTAGTCGCAGCGAGGGTCCCTGGCCAAACGAAGTAAACAGCCCGTCACGTGGACAGCCGGACTTTGTCAAAGGAGACGGCACGTGAAACGCGCTCTCGGCGGACTTGGCCACCGGCTTCAGCCCACCAAATGACAGCAGCCGCGATACCCCCGCCTCCCGTGGTGGCGGAGAGTCGCTGAAGGCGATGTGGTGCCGTTGTGTTGCCCCTCGCGTGTTCATTGTGATAAAGCTCGGCCCGCTCGCCAACGATGGTGTCTGACTCGGTCGTGGTCGATTAGCTTTTGGGTAGGCGATGGGTACATCCTGCGATGGCAGCCCGCCATTACCGTCGTAATCGGGTCCGCTGCCGAATAGTCGAGCCGCCACCCCATCAGCGGTGGCGCTGAACAAACTGCGCTGACCCGAGCCGTCATTCATCGGGCTGCAGAATCCGGTCGAGTTGGCGAGGCTAAAGAAGGACGAGTTGGAGGAATCGAGGGAACGGCACGACACGAGAGGGCCTCCAGAGGTGTTGCCGCCGTTGCTGCGCGCGGACACGCCGGTGGCAAATCCGTTGCAATTCTCGCTGAGCCTCGTTGAGGTGTCGCCACGCTCACGCATTCTCCGTCAATATGGTAAAGGCCCGCAACAGCCGCACTGGGGACCCACGCAGCAAAACGCCAAAGTCAACAAAAATACCAATCAGCAGCACACCTAATACAAAACACAGAAGCGCTAATGCAACGCACAAACCAACAATAACAGCAAAGCAGAAGTGAATACGTGGGAAGAAGAAAAAAAAAAGAGGGCCCAAAATACACAAAGAAGCGAACAAACACACAGAAGAGAGACAAACTATGCAAGAGCGGAGGAACAAAACGATTGAAGAGCCGGCTTTTATCCAAAATGCAAAGCGGATTCGTGTGCGGCACCACGCAGATCTGCAGACTCGTTCACACGGACACGCACCCACACACCCACACACCCACACACACACACACACAAGCTACAGAAAAACAAAAAAAAAACACCTCTGTACCCGACGCCGTAGCAGAGTCGAGCACAGAGGCAGCAGAAGTGAAGAAGACACGTGCCTCAAAACTCTCAATCTAGCAAAACCACGTGCTGTTCGCAACACACACGTAATTGACAAAATGAAAAAAAAAAGGAGACACGAGTCCTACCACTTCTCTGCAACGTGTCACACGCGACGGTTGTGACTCTATGGAGCAGCGACACAGCAGCAGATGAGTGGTTTCTTCAAAAATAAGCAGTTATTCTCTCCAAAACAACCGAAATTTCCGTCGGCACGCAGAAAAAAGCACTCGCCTCACACTTCTTTTGACTCTCACCGGTATGCCTCCAGCAATGCAAGCAAAGACACCAACAAGCACGAAACAGCTTCACGTAAAGCTCCAATTCAGAAAAGGGAGAGGAGAGAGCGAAGAGACAGCCACTTTGAGATTAAGACTACGCAGCATACAGACAGAAATGCCGCAAATGCTGCCGTCTACACAGAACCAACGAGAAAAAAAAAGAAACTAAACGTCGTGCTTGCAACTGCGGAGCGAAAAGAAATGAGGTAGCTTCAATCACGATATGTACTTGAGTATTTTTGTTTGTCTCTATATACTTGTAGCTGTTTACATGTGAACCAAGACGTGTGTGCGAGAAAAAATGACCGTAAGTGTGTGTACGAATGAGCTAAAGACAAACGAGCAGTAACGAAAGCTGCACAAGCAACAGCTGCTCTCCCTACCAACGTGCACTCGAAAGATGTTATCGCCACAACTCCCCCCCTATCAAATCCTACAATGGGGAGCTGAAGAGAGCAAGGGGGAGGGGAAGAGACGGACACAGAGAGGAAGGGGGCGCTTGCGCGATTACTGGATGAGGCGAGGGGGGAGGGGGAGGCACTGTCTAACGGAGTGTCAGCGATGCGCCTCTACGCAGCCAGCACGTAAAGAACCCGCCCTCTAACAGCGCAAAACAAGAGTAAAGTGAACGCCCCTACAAAAGCGCAAAGAGAGAAAGTCGCCTCGCAGAAAGACTTTTCTGTTCCAAGACACCGTGTAGTAAGGTGTTACTCTTTCGAAGACGTGTGCAATTTGCCGCCTGGTACGACGTCCTCGATGATCGAGGGGGAGAGGCGTGTGCGCCAACCAAATCAAAGGCACACAATGCAGAAAAGAAGTGACTTGGGACGGTTTCTTTTTTTATCCAGCCGTACTGAAGAACCACGAGAAATCAGGAGGAGCGGATAAAAAGACATGAGAAGACCCACGTCGTTAGTGAAACCCAACGCGCCACCAGGAATAGCAGCGAAATAGAAGACAAACGAAGAGTAGAATGAGAGGGAAAGAGAAGACGCTGGAAGGACAGTCATGTTTGGTAGGGGGTACTCACATCAGTACAGAAGGAGAAGGAAAGCTCATAGCTTCTCCGCAGCCACGCCATTTAGCTCTATTTTTGAAGTTCTCTGTATCCTGATAAAAAAAAGGCACTTCAGGAATGTCACATGAGGAGAGCCTCCGCGTGTTGAAACCTACAGACAGAAGCCACACCCACCAGCAAGCAGGCAGTCGGCGGTGAGTCTTCACTGCAAGGCGGGTTAAGCTGACCGTTCCCATTGTGTTTCCTTTTCTTGCTGCTAACGTGTGTGTGTTGTGCATTGCACGAAAGAAATTGGCAAAGCTGCACTGAAATAGGAGGGAAAGAGGATGAAAACACCAGCGCCACAGAAACAAACCAGCAAAATTGCAGCACACGTTACGGTTACAGACTATGGACTACCCCGAGGGCTGTCAGAACGGTAGCCGAAACAGAAACAAAGAAAATTCCGACCCACCAGAGAAACAGGAAAGGGGACGGGCTTACTGCGCGGCAACAAAGGTTATACGAGAAAGCACAGCAGCACATACACACAGAGAGAAAGATTGAAATCACAACACCAAAAAAAAAAAACGAATTCAGCGTGAAGTCCAGCATCCAAGTGCCGCAAGAACTCGAAAGCAAAAAGAGCGTTACTGCAAATATCAACACCATTAAAACGACATCATCAACAACAACAACAACAAAAGAAATGCACCTGTGGAAAAACAGAGGTCATAAAAGCACATATATATACGCAACTCTGCAGGAATACAAGCGACACATTCCCTCACGGCTAAAGCCGCCCAGCGAAAGGAGAAGAAATAAAGAAACGAAGAATCATGCGTGGTGAGTGCCACAGACACCGGTCCAAACGAGATTAAGAGGTGCAGCTAGATCAAGCACCACAAAAAGACGATACAGACAACACAACCTCAAAAAGGCAGCAAGAGCAGGAAGACTAAAAAAAAAGAGAGAGGAAGAAGGATGTGTAGAGTGTGTGTGTGAGGGGGGGAGGGGGGGGGCTCCTATCTTTCGAGGCTCACGCTACAGTTCAGCACCTGTGCTTTTTTGGGGGAAGCAATCATCCACTCGCATATACTAGCACTTACCATCGAAGCGTTGTCCAGTCACTCCTGCACGTTGCGACGCTCTATCAGGATGAGGCTGCAGTTGTCCAGTCCCACGCCCTCGTCGTTGTCCGCCGGGGCGACGCACTGCGCAAACACGCCAGCGGCTGCAGTGAGGAGGATCGGATCCACCTGTGGAAGGCGCCGCACCTCCAGCCCTTCATCGCAGTCGTAGTCACCAATGACGGAGCCCTCGCCGCCCTCCTCCTCGAGGAGGGATCGCCGTTTCGCTGGAGAGGGAGAGATGCTGCCTTCTCTCTCGCGGTTAGGCTTCTTGGTGTCCTCTCTCGTCGCGCCTTTGCTAGCGCGGATGCTCGCTCCGCCTTCCACGGCTGGCGAGCTGCACTGCGGCGAGCTGGCTGGGGACTCACCACACGGAGCTCTCGGACCGCGCAGGTGGTGTTGAAAGAGCTCTGCGCCACGCAGCACCGCGTCAGTGGCGGAGCCCGCCACGTCGAGGTCGTTCACTGTGTTCGTCAGCGCCACGTGCACCTGATGCAGCGTTGCCGTGTCCCACACACCGTCGCAAGCGAGGATGATGCCCCACTGATTTGTGTCGCTGGGTGTGGGCATGATGGTGACGTCCGGCACGGCGGAAACGGCCTGCTCGTGCGGGCCGCGGCCGCCGCACTGCTTGAAGTCAAAGTCACCCAACGCCCGCGGCACCGCGGACATGCCCTCGATGCGGTCGTTCACGATGGAGTAGCCAGCGGCGTTGATGCGCTTCTGCTCCGCCTCATCCGACACGCGGTGCTTCACGCTGATCACCTTAATCCGGTCCTTCGTGTAGAAGGCGGCACCGCTGTCACCGACGTTGGCACACAAGACAAAGTTTGCTGTAATGCCCACCACACAGGCGGTGCAGCCGACACAGTCGTAGTCGCCCCGCATGCCTTCTGGGGTGTTGCGGAGGTAATCGTCCAGCGAGAGCAGCGCGTCCTCCATGATGCTCGCAAAGTACTGCCGCAGCATCTCCATCTCAGGAATCGATACCCACGCGGATGGCGACGGGCAGAAGGCAGAGGTGCTGGTAGCCATCGCGGCTTGCGCGTTGGTCGTGCTGAAGTGACGTCCATCACCAGCACCACCGCCAGCACCCACGCAGGCACCCGCGTATGACGGAGGGAGAGGTCTTACGTTGAGGGGAGAGCCAGCGCAGCTTGCCACCGCAGCAGCTACCGCAGCCATGGACGCCGCCATCTCCGGCTGCTGCGCTGGTGGGTCCTCCATGTCAGCCCATGCATCTAACGTGTTCTTTGAGCGACGCTTTCCGGGAAGCCCGAAAGTGTTTGGCCCCATGCTCTCCACCCCCAGGTTAGACGGTGGGGCCCTTTGTTGATTGCTTTCCGACGTGGTAGCGGGGTAATGGGTGGTGCTACTAGCCATGTGCAGCCGCAGCGACTCCGTCGTCACCGGCATCACAACGGGAACCGATTCCGTGTACATCGCATCCGACAGCTGCAGGAACTGCGGCATGTCATTCTCCTCGTCAGCCTTTTCCTCCTGTTCTCTGTCCTGCATAGGCGGGGGCAGTGAAACCGGTGGGGCTGCGACACCTCCGTCCTCCACGTCACACGACCGCGGCAACGAGCTTCCCGGCACGAGCAGCCGGGAGTGACTGCTGGAGGACAGCGCCGTCGGCCCTGAATGCGGCGACGTGGCCGGGTGTGGTGGGGAGGCGAAGACGAAGGGCGGCGGGCTGCTCGGCGTCAACGCCACCCCCCGCTGCGTGGCTGCATACCCGGTGCTGCCGCCGACGGTGGTCGAGCTGGCAGGCAGAAAAGTGACGCTGCCATCCGCGCCGGGGATGGCGGTGACGGCGGCGGGTTGCGGGCCGAGGAGGGCGGCGGCGTTCGACTCAGCATCGAGGTAAAACAGCAGCGCGCGCGCACGGACGTCGTCGGCGCGGATGCCGTCGATGGCACGCCGCAGGTGGGTCTCGAAGTGACGCGCAGCCAGCTTCGCGACGGCATCACCACCGTGGCCATCAAAGACGCAGAAGACCGCCATGGGGATCGTCTCCTTCGTCGTCGCTGTCCCACCAGCGCTGCCGTCGCCATCGTGTTCACTGCCCTCCTCAAGAGGTGTGACACGCGACCGGCGCTTCTTTGAGCTGGCCTCCTCCTCGTTCCCGATCCTAAACCTCGTCCCCGTGTCACCACCACCGCTGCTGTCGTCCAGGGTGTTGGTGTTCGTCGTCTCCGCGCTGTTCTTGTTCTCTTGCTGTCTCTTCTTCTCTACCGCCGCCGCCGCCGCACGCAGCTCTTTGCGGTTCACCACCTCGTTGGACAGGGCTGGGATGTCGATGAGGAAGGCTGCCTCGGCATCCTCCTGCGTCGTGCGCCATCCCTGGACGCGGGCCCCGAGTGCGCACAGCTTTGTGACGGGCTCACCGACCGTAACGGCGCGGGCCCCCGACGTTTCGAAAGGGTCGCGGCTCAGCATATTCTGCATGGGCGACTTGAGTGGACGCAGTGACGGGGTGCCGACGGTGTTGCTGTGCAGCCGAGCAGCGGCGACACTGCCACCTATCGACAGTGACGGTGATGTCCCAAACACTATGAGGTTGTTCACGCCCAGCATCGCCGGCTGCGTGGGTGGCTCAGCAATGCCGGCTTTCATGTTGGTCGAAGGAACGTGGACGGGTGGGGTGTTGCTGCGTATTTGCGGAGAGCTGGAGGGAAGGAGTGGGGCAGTGATGGCTGGGAAGGTCGTGAGGGCCGGGGGTGGGGCCACGCCTTGCAGAGCGGCATTCAACGAGGAGCCCGAGAAAACGCGGTGCAGACGCGCAGGCGATCCTCTGCTGCTCGGTGCGGCGTCTTCGCTGATGCTGGGCTCGCTTCGTGCCTTAACAGAGGCGGTAGCAGCGGCAGAAGAGGCGGCATCCTTCAGACGGACCTCGTAGCCGACGCAGTGAATGTCACGTGCCGGGTGCTTCAGGTAGGTGCCGCGGGTGTAAGCGATCTGGTCGACCAGCGCGTCGTAGACCTCCGTGTACTTCCACGTGAACTGCTTACACCGCTCGCACCAGAAGATGCGGTCGAAGCTGCTCATGATGTCAAGCAGGTTGAGAAACAGCGTGCACTCCGTCGGGTTCAGCAGGTGGTGGCGCTGAACGTGCGAGGGGCACACCGCCTCCATGCAGTGAAGACACAGGAACGAAGCGGGGCGGCGGTGGCAGCGACTGCAGTGATCGTAGAGGTCGCCGGCGTCGTAGCGGCTGCAGTCGAGCCCTTTGAAATCCTTCGCAATGAAGCTCGCCTCGCACTGACAAGCACCGTCGCCACAGGCCTCTCCGTCCGTGTCACCCCCATTCGCCTCTTCGTTGGTTTTGGGTGAGGAGGAGCGGCTGTGTGCACAGGGTGTCATGCGACCACGCTGCTCGTAGCGGCCTCCCTCGTCCTCCGGGTCCATCAGCATCACCCCAGAAGTGGCGTCAAAGATCAACCGTGCCGCCACCTTCGCATCTGCGGCCCCTTCTGGCAACTTCTGCTCGTCTGTGGGCTCCATGTTGTACGTGTCGGCCACCGTGCCAAAGGAGAACTTCTCCGGCTCCAGCCGCTTCGTGCCCGCCACCTGACCTGGCGTCTTGCGGAACTGGCTGAAGGTCAGAGAAGCCAAGGAGCCCGGGTCGTCGCTGAGGTTGGCGGCATCTGGCAGCACCACTAGCCCGCTCGGTCGCGGCCCCGTCGGTGCCCCACTCGCTTCGACGGAGGGGCTGTTCTCAGTCGATGGCGTTGTCGGTGCGGCCGGAGCAGCGTTAGCGGCAGAGAAGGGCGACCGTGATTGCGCCGCTGCCGTTGGTGATGACAGCAGCACCGTCGGTGTCAGCTGCCGTCCGTGACTGGACAGCGCCTTCGGGCTGGAGGTGCTGCTCTTGAGGTTCGCCACCAACGGCGAGGTGCCTTCTGTCTTGAAATCCGCCTTGCCAGAGCTTCCCGTGCAGCTCGGGTGGAGGCTGTTCGGTGATGCAGGTCCGGTGAGAGGCTCCTTCGAGGCCGCCTCCGGCACCAGCTCGTAGCGTGGGAGGAAGATGTGCTCGCTGGTTTCCCACATACCCACCGTGCGGCGTAGGGCCCCGTCTTCTGCGTCGTCCTCCTCATCCAGCAGCATCAGCTGCCCACCGGCAGCCAGCAGCTCCTGTTTCAGTGAATAATTGGGCTGATGGTGCTGACCATGTGGCGTCATCCTTACCCGATGTGTTGTCGCCTCCTTCTCCTCCTTATCGCGGTCCTCCTCACTGCCCTTTTGCTCGCAAATCGACTCCTCGTCATCGTTGTCAGACGAGTGCACGCCTTGGCGAGGTACCGCGTTGCTGCCCTCGTCCATCACCGCTACGCCGCCGCCCCTTGTCCTCACCTCCTCGTTGTCGTCCTCCTTCCCGGTTCCACCGCGTCGCTCGCTGGTTTGGCGTCTCTGTTGCCACCCCTTCTGCTGCTGCTGCGTCGCGCTGCCACTGCGTGGCCGGCGGGAGTCACCGCGGCGGTGGTAGCCTGTCATGGTACCGTAGTGCAGACTGGAGTAGCTGCTGCGACGACGCGACTTGCGCAGCTCCGCCGTGGTCGCGCTCAGCGACGTCTCGCCACCGTAGTAGTTGTACGTCTGGAGAAGGTAGTCGCTGTCGCCGGCGTTGTCGAGGTCCTCTGGCATCGTCGTTTGCCCGCGGCCCTCGAGGACGGGATCGTAGTTGTACACCTCACTCGGGTTGCCGCGCGAGGCCTCGTTGCTGCTGCGTTCGTCGCCGGAGTGGTAACCGTTTGGTGTGGCCACCGTGACGAGAGTCGCTGCTGAGACGCTCTCCGCTGAGGGCCCGCTGGGGCTCAGCACTGCAGCCATGGCAAATGACACACGACTCAGGGCGGAGTTGTAACCGCTGCTCGTGCGGCCGTGCAGCGGCGGCAGCGCAGGGAAGCTGAAGAGCTCGCGGCTGCGTGGGGAGTGGGCTCGCTGGCCCCGTCCGCCAGAGCCGTCCCCTGTCTGCGTGGCGTCGCTGGTGGACGGGGACAGCGGCAGCACCGGTCTGCCGGTGGTGTCCTGCATGTCTAGCGGGCCCGCGTGTTCTCTGTCAGCGTGGTTTCCGGTAGCCGCCACGACGGTTTGAGCCGACCCTGGAGACGTCGCTGGCATTGGAAGGGGGTGGTTTGTGAGGAGTACGGAGCCCGTGCTGATCGTAGACGGTGTCAATGTCCCGCGGCGGCCGGCGCTGGCGGCGTAGAGGGTGAAGTCATCAACGGTGTGACTGCGGGTGTGCATGCGAGGGGCAAGAGTGACATTCGCAAATGCACCCCCACCACCACCTTCTGCGTTGCCGGAGCCTCCGCCTTGGCCACGGCCCGTGCGTGGTGTCGACAGCACCGCTCCATCCGGCGCCAACATTTTATCACGGTGACGACGTGCGCGAGATCGGCTGGTGCGACTGAGGTGGGTGCCGCCAAGCGAGATGGAATGCTCCCCAGGATCACAGACGAAAGAAGGCAGCTCTTGTGAGGCCATGACATTCGCAGTGCTGGAGAGCATCGGTGGTCGCTGCTGCTGTTGCTGTTGTTGTGGTTTATTCTGCTGCTTCCAGTGGCCGGTCACCGTGTTCGTGGCGCGTCCGCCGTGCCCAGCAGGCTTTGTCTGCTCCGACGTTGGCACCTTACGCGGGGAGTGCGAGCTCGAGAACGTCTCATGATGAGAATTCGGAGAAGGACTTGGTGGGACCGTGTCGATGTTCGGTGGCGGGCTGCCAAGGCTTCCGGTTCGTGCGCGGCGTATCGCAAAGACACGTCTGCCGCCACCCCCGACGTGTATGAGGTCTGCCTCCGACTCCCCCTCTGTTTCCTCACTGCGCTGACTGCTCGTGCCTCCACCCCAGCCTGCGCTGTTGTGCGCAGACCGCTCCACCATCGTGGCGGACCGCGCACCACCACCACCAATGGTCCCTGTGTCGCTGTTGAAGGTGCGTGCGGTGTTGTCCTGGCTGGCGCCGCGTGAGCAGCCGGGTGCCGCCGTAACCGCCTGTGGTATGGGTTCATCCGGATCGAAAAGCGGCAGTCGTGTTCTGTTTTGTGTGAAAGCAAGCCCCGTAAACTCCTCGTCATCGCCCTCGTCGTCGTCCACCTCAGCCTGACTGCTCCGGCTGTGAGCGTCTGCCACGGTGGTGTTGGTTGTGGTGGGGCGGGTGCTATCAGTGGTGTCCTCCGCCTCCTGGAAAGGACCGCTCATGAGGGGGTTGCGGTGAGAAGGGAGGGTGGCACGCCGCTCCATCGACGTGGCAGGCGCGGACTGCGTGCAACGCGTCATCGCACTCGGAGATGAGACAGAAAGAGAAGTTGGCTTTGCTGCTGCGCTGGCAACAGCTGCCGTTGGTCCAGTAGAAGACACTCCTAGAAGATTTAGCGGAGGTACGGCAACCGGCACGGGTGGCTGCGGCGACGTCGAGCCGCTGTTGTTAGCGCAGCCCAACTCGTGCTGCCCTGGGTGTGGCACTTCACTGTAGGACGCCTGTGGCGACGCCCCTGCCCGCACGCGCTCCATCGGCAGTCGTGGGATGAGCTGTGCAAGCAAACTGCCTTCATTTGCACTTCTGTCTGTGCCGGCACCGCTGCTCAGCTTGTAAGTGAGCGACTTCTGCGTTGGTGACACAATGGCGGCCGTCACCGGCACTGGAGTTGTGGTGGACGGCGTACTCTCGTCATTTACGGATGGTGATAGCCGCTGCGAGACAGATATCGGGTGGCCCGGCCTTCACAGACGACGTCGAGACGGCCGCTGAGGCGGCGGCGGTGGCACCTCGCGTTGTCTGAGTGACAGGACTGGAGATGAGCCCCCGTGCAGAGGGGTTGCGAGAGTTCGCTGCTGCTGCTGCTGCTGCGCGTTGACGGTCTTTGAAGCTGAGCTTTGGTGACGCGGTGGACGACGATGAGGACGTCTTCGGGGAGCTGACTGAAAGAGAGCTCACAACGTTGTCCTGTGAGTCCCCGGGCTGGTGGAGCGCCTCCATGGAGGGCTGCTTCACGTCATCGTTTCCGACAGCGTAAGCGACGGCAGTCTTTGGTTGACTGAGGCTCGTCGCGGTCGGTGGCGAGGCAGAAGATGAAGTCTTCGACAGGATTGTTGCTGCCTCGTGCTCCTCCGCTTTTCCATGCACGTCTTCAGATCTCAGCATGGGACTGTGGACCAGAAGCTGCGAGTCGGATGCCGGGTCGGATGGTAGGGAGCACCGGTTTATCGGAGAAGCCTCCGGCGACGTGGCCGACGACACCGACAGCGCTGCCGAGCTCGGCGCAGACGCCGCCTGTGTCATAGGTAGTGCGCGATGGGGTGGGCGGGCCGCACCACACCGGCCCACACCACGCGTCGGATCCAGCGCGGTGAAGACGCACCCCGTCGTCGTCGTCGTCGTCGCACCGTCTGGCGATATCTTTTTTTGCGCGGACAGCAGCGGCTGTGCGCTGGTGGGAAGGATATCTGTACGCTGCGGAGAGGAGGTGGAGTCCTCGGTTTTGGGTGACTGAACGACGCCGCCACCAGTGCTGCCACTGCCACCACCAAAGTGCGAGATGCTCTGCCGCTGCTTTTCCTTGAAACTGAGGCGGCGCTTCCGTCCTACTGGCGGTGAGTTTACGGAGTCTTGGCTGACGCTGCCACCGCCGAGTGGCAGGGGGGAGGTCTGGACGTCGGAGTGGGCGGGGGAGGGACTGTTCAGCATCAACGGTGAACACCTCTTCCCCTCCTCCTCCGTACAGTTCTCGCTGATACGTCCACCCGTAGGTGAGGGCGTCACTGCAGCGTCTGTTTTCGACTCCATGCGAAAGTAATCCTCGGCTGGCTCGCGTGTGTCAACACGGAAACAACTGCGAAACAACACAAAAGGCACTTCAAGCTAAAAAAAAATGTATTTTTCTCTTCCAGACGGACCAGCTGTGTACTGCCAACGCACAAAGGACACACACAAAGCAAAAGCACAGAAAGATAGTGGCGGCGGTAAATGATGAATAAGGAAAGGAGGCGCAGACGATATAGCGGGGAGAACCCAGGGTGGGCGGTGGGGAGAGAGAGGAAGGGGAAGCACGCAGCAGCACAAAGGAAAACAGCAAAACACACACACAAAAAAAAAAAAACAGGATATGGTGCACTGAGCCTGTAAAAGCTCTTCGAATACGCCGCGAGCCGCCGTTACGTAGAAATAGCGACAAGTTCACAGTATACCAACAGAGAAGAACAGAGGTTGAGGAAACAGAGAGAAGGCACGATAAAGAATAAAATGGAGGGAAGGATGGGGGAGGATCTGAAGCGGGCTGTGCATCATGACCAGCGAAAGTGACGCTGTGGAGAGCGGGGGTGATGCTAAGCCATGTGGAGTGCCGCCGTGCCTCTTTCTTTCACGGTGCAACGTTACCTCTCTGCAACTAACCTCCTCTTGTGCATCACCTGTCTGTGTTTACGTTCGTAGCTGACGACACATGTCACGCAGCGCGAATAATAGAGACTCAATAGGGGATCGGTCATACCATTTTTCACAACCTTTATGTGGTTGGTGCTGCTGCATTCTCTCTCTTTCTCACCTTGAGCATTGGCAGGGCACACGCTAGTCGCTCCCCACAGAGGCCACGGCGGTAGTGCTGCACATCCGCTTTGCTTTCCTTTCTCGTTGCAGGTAATTTCGTCTAGTTTTGTTCCCATGTAAATAAGACAGTACGAAGGAAATCAAAGCACACCGATACGCGTTTTGTTACTTGTTTTTTTTTGTTTTTTCTCAACACGGGAAAGAAAAAAAGAGTGCATTCATTTAACAAGGAGGTCAGCGAATGACCTCCCCCACCTACGCACATAACGGCAAGCACGCCGGGAGAGAGGGGAAGGGAGAGGGGCCCATGATGAATGTACTCGGTAGATGCTCTAGCGCGATTTAGACACGCAAACAAGCCAAAAAGAAAGAAACTCGAAAAATGAAGAAAACAGGAGAGACACGTGAAGCAGTACCGAGAGAGAGAGAGAAGCTGCGTCACGTAACTCGAAGACAGAAGAGAAAGAGAGAAGCGACGCAGCAAAACAGAGGAAGCGAAGGAGAGCAAGAGAAGAAAAAGAGGTATCCACACCCCACACCCCAACACACCCCCACACGCACCCCTCAGCAGGAGTCCTTCCCAGCTACCACAAGCATGAACAGAGTTGTAGTGCTCGTTTCCTCCGCTAAGTAGTGCATGTTATTTAAAAAGCGTCTCAACCCAAGGCTCACGAAAGAGTGCAAAAGAAAGGAAAAGAAAAATACATCTGCAAAAAAAAGGCACTCCCACCATAAACAGAAAAGAAGGTTGATGCAACTCTCGCTTTCTCTTTCTCTTCACGGTTTCATTGTCGTCCGGGAGATGTCGAGAAAGAAACCAGAGAAAAGGGGGAGCGGGAAAGGAGATGAGTGAGGACGTCATTCTCAGTGGCTTGGGGTGATAGGCTTGCGAAGAGCATCAGTAAAAAACAGACACAAGCGCTTGTTCTTCGATGCTCTGGTGCCTGCCACGTAGAAATTCTCAGGAAAAAAAAGAAGTCTGCTGCAACGAACAACACGTCGAAGTGGGAAGAAAACACCAACGTTTTTCTCTCGTTGGCTTCGTGTGAGCTTTTCAGCTGTACACTATACAAAACACGAAAACAGAAGCACCGGAAATCCTCTCTGTACCATACCTCCCTCTAGCCGCACACATGCATAAAAAAAGAGATGAACATCTTGCAAAGGTGTATATAGTGCCTAGGATTCAAAGGAATTCCACCCACGGCAACCTTTCTCCACACGCAAAAGGCACGAGTGAGTCGAGCATATTTCCGAGTGGGAAGTGGAAGGTGACCTTCGACCTTCACCCTGCAAATATACCAGAGAAACACGAGCTGCATACAGAAAAAAAAAAACGTCCGATGAAATAACAGCAATAAAACAGTCAGCAATGCAGCAGCCCTCACTTTCCCTTTCGAGCTTGTGCGTGCGGATGCGAGTATATGTGTGCGTATTTGACCTCCCTTGTTTTTCTTTTCTTCTACGGAGACCGTCCCCAAAATACTATCTCACAGATTTTCCCCAGGACACACACACACACGCATACATATATATAACATACTAAAAAAAAATCTGTGGCAAGCAAAGATCCGTGTGATTGCGCTGCTTAAAGTGGTGAAAATGAAACTGATAAGGAAGCCACACTTGCGCGCAGCCAGGTACATTCACTTCTCGCCCGTGCATCGGCAGCTTATTGCAGCAGAAGCAGCAAACACAGCAAAAGGGCTCCATGCATTTCGTTGCAGGCGCTGTTGTCGCCACCTTACACAATAAATGCGTACATCTGTAAATGAGAGAATGCGATGCGAGGCGGCACCGACTGAGCTGGCTCGCCAAACCGTTTCACAGAGCATATATGAAGAAGGAAACAGAGCTGTTGGCATGTATTGTATCGACGACACCACGTGTGCGTGCGACATCGATTACGACCTTAAAAAAAAAAAACATCAAAAAAGCAGGAATCCAACACTACAGTTGTGTTGTCTCCCTCTTTTGCTCCCTTTCCCTTTCACTATACAGGGAGGATTTGGAAAAATAGAGCCGAGAAAATAACATATCCGAGAATTATTAACAGAGCCAGACCGCAAAAAAGGCAGAGTTGTGTTTTTGTTTCGTCTTTTCTGCTTGTGTGTGTGTGTGTGTGTGTGTGTGCGGTATGTAGCGTGAAAAGGCCCCCATCGGAGGAGATGCACGCAAGCAACAACAACAAAAAAAAGAACATGGGAGGAAAAGGGGGGATAGACATCCCACGTGGTGCCACTCACGAAGCAGCAGCCCAGTCAAAGCGGGGAAGGCAATAAAAGAAAAGATCTCGAAGAGCACACACACACACACACACACAGAGGCAGGTCAATGAAAAACGAAAGCCAAAAGCACTCACCAAGCACAGAGGTACCGCTCTGTGCATGAATGTGTAACTGTATATGTATGTGTGCCAGCTGCACAAAAGGTGTCGTCTGATGAGCTGTAATCTTTGGTGTTCGTTGACCACATCATGTCACGAAACCACAAAAAACAATAGAAACAGCACAACAGAGACAGATTGTGCGCGTACTGACACGGGAATCAGATTTACGGGAAAAAAAAACTGAAAAGGACAGGCGAACGGGTCAAAAGAACGAGAAAGATGAGAACAAAGAAGGACCGACTGTGTGACAGCAGAAGACAAAACACAAACAGAAAGCGAAGAGATTAAAAGAAAATAAAGGCACCGAAACAGAAAAGAAAGAAAAAAGATGGTGGGTAAATCGATTAAAAAAGAACACGATGCACTTATTTCTATCCATAAAAAGCAGACAACCAAACAAACCACAAGCGTACATATATATATATATATATATATGGTTCCAGATGTACAGAGACAAAGAAAACTCTGAAAACGTGGTGTGTCTATCTGGAAGACCACCGAAGCGCTTTTTTTGTTTTAATAGCTGGCAACAGCGGCACTACGACACATCACAAACACATAAACGCACATACATCACAGCACTGACCCGCACAGTTGCTTTTTGTTCCGGCAGTACAGACTACTAAGACAAGGGAATAGAATCTCAAAAAAAAAAAAAGACACGCACAGCAGAGCTCGGCTACATGTTTCTTCTGCCGTGCGTTGGGCTCCACTGCGATGACGACTTCGTAGAGTTCGAATTGCCACCGGGCGTGACACGCGTCGACGATGGATACATTGGGTGCGGATACGGTGGCGCAGGGACACTCGAGCCAGACATTAACGGCATCTGCACGTTTCCGTTTGGCGACGTGCCATTGCCTGTCATCTTGTTCACGGTCGATGATGCTCGACCGGACTGTAGGCTTCGATCCTGCGGAACACTGTTGCTACTGTTGCTTGTCAAGGACACAAAGGTACCGCTGCTCACCATTGGCGCATGTGGTTGCAGCACAGGCTGATGATATACGTGCTGCAGTTGTGATGCGCAGGCGGAGCCATTCCTCGGAGGCACCTGCTGCGCTGCCGGCTGCTGCGGTGGCGGGTTAGATTGGGAGGACTGCGCCAAGGAGTTTCGCACCCACGGTGGCAGAGGCATGTCAACAGAACTCTGCGGCACCGGGACCGGGTTCGAGCTCAGAGAGGTGTGCGCGGTATTCACGGCACTACTTGTGTGCGTGGTGCTACGTGAAGGGTGTGAGGCGGTCTTGCGGTCCGAAAGCAGGCCTCCTGAGCTCGGCGGGAACTCCCGTGCCGGGGTACCAGAGTGGTTTGCCACCGCCGGCGCCGTCGGGTCCGTTGTGAAGGAGAAGGCGAGGCGGGAGCTGCTGTCACGCTGCTTTGCCTTCGCGTGGCACGTGCTGCCCTCACTTGACGTCGTCATGTTTCCTGCCGCCGCCACCAAGCTGCGATAAAAGTCACCTTCTGAGCTGGCATCAGTGCTCTGCAGTGAGCCGGGCATCGCCGGCCACAGCCCTGACTCTGGCGACAAGGGTGGCGGCAGCTGCGGATTGGAAAACGACGGGGTCGAGGCGGAGGCCTCCGCGCCAGCAGGAGTCGACAGCAGTGCGACGTTCGCAGCGTACACCGGCAGCGTTTTGATCTTCAGCTCCTTGGCCGTAGTCCGGGGCAGCGCAATGACCGCCACACCACGCGGCACCTGCGCGGCCAGCGCCGGCGGCAGGTTCTCCACCGACACCATCACGAGTGCCGGCATCACTGCCCTGCCCCGCTGGTGCCGCCTCTGGGTCTCTGCTGCTGTCATCTCAGTCACCTCTGGCTTGCTGCTTTCCTCTGGTGTCGTGTGTGACGTGCCAGTCTGCCTGCCCCGGTCCACCGTAATCGCTGGCAGTGAGGAAGACAGATTGGCGTCGTAGCCGTCCCACCCCATCCGGTCGTGGCGACGTGCCTCGCTGCACGGCTCGCTGGCCTCCTCCATCCCATCCTCATCCTCCTCGACGCCGCGGGAGGAGCTGCTGTCCAGCTCCCCTACAGCCGAGAGCGGCACCACCTCCGGCTGCAACATCGGCAAGCTGGACGTGCCACCACCACCACCACCGCCGACCCCCGTCGCCCCAGCACCACCATGTGGGGTGGGGGAGGCAGCAGCCGCAGCTGCAGCCGCGGCCGCCGCAGCGGCGCTCTTGGCGCTGTGGTGCGGGAAGAACTTGAGGTCTATCTTGTGCATCAGGATGTCCTTGGCACGCTCGTTTGCCATCTTGCGATCGAACACCTCCGTCCAGTCAGGTGTCGTGCCTGGGTTGGAGTCGGGCAGTGTGTTGCCGGAGCGTGAGGTGGACGTCGTCGTCGCTGCGTCCTTGTCTTCCGAGTCGCAGCCGCTGCAGCCATGTGCGTTCAGGTTGCCGCCGAAGGAGTCGACGCCCTCGTGAGTGCTGAGGTTGGGAGATCCGCAGTCGATCTGACCCAACGGCATCACCGCTGCGTGGTCTGCCTTGTTGCCACCATCCGCAGCGTTCTGCTCGGCAGGGTGGTGGTGGTGGCCGTGAGTGTGGCGGCCCTTGTTGGCCGTGTTGTTGCCCCGCTCCTTCCCGGCCACACCGGACTCCACCGCCTTGCCTGCTTCACCCTTCGCCACGCCATGCAACCCCTCGTCCGCTGTCCCGCAATCAGCCGCGTTTTCCGCTGACCCGGTCGACGACGTCTGCGGCTCGCCGATGTTGCGCGACGATATCGGCTCCTCCTGATCCCCAGACGAGCCCGTCGGTGTCGCGCCGCTGCCAGCACGACGGCACTTGAGGTACTCCTCGCTGCTGTTGTGCGGCGTCTGGCTGTTGCTGACGGTGTTCTCGCTGCTCTGGGTAGGATCTGTTGTGGTGCCCGTCGTGACGTTGCGCGAGCCGGTCCCACTCGTCACGGTGGTGGTGGCGGCTATGCCGTTGCCGCTGCTGGTTTCGTTCTTGCTGCTCGTCAAGCCACCGCCAGAGCAGGTCGTCGGGTCACCGCTGAAGTCACCGTAGGAGTCCTTCTCCAGATTCCTCTGTGTGGTTGTGCGGCTCTCCACCTCCTCCGGCGTCGCCGCGCTCGGTGAAGCTGGGTCAGCGAGGGCCTCGGTCGAGTCGCTGCTGTGCTTCATGGCAGGTCGGGCTGTGGGACTCAGCGCTGGTGCCCCAGGCTGTCCATGCAGAGCCTCCTGATGTTCGCTGTCTATCGCACGGAAGGTGGCCTCGATGCTCTCCGGGTGCACCACCTCCACCAGCGGCGCTGTCGCCGTGGTTATGGAAATGGACTTATCAGCGCCCTCCACAGCACCTGCGGGGGAGTTGGGTGTCTTCTTTAGCGCTGTGGTGGTAGCCATTCCCGCTGGCGGGGGTGCGGCTGCTGCCTCCGTCTCCACTGCCGGCTGCTCCATCTTGTCCTTCCCGTTCATCGAGGCCGTGTTGCCTCTCTCGGGTGCAGCTGCAGCAGCGGGCGACCCTGTCGCTGACGCAGCAGCAGCAATGGTTGTGGTGTTCGTAGTGTTCTTCTCCACATGTGCAGCAGCAGCAGGTGTGGTGGCGGCGAGCGACTTCATGGCTCCACTCCTCGTGGATGTCACGGTGATCTTCGGCATCACAGGAGTCGTGGTGGGCACACGCACGATTTGCAACTCGCTCTGCCCCTCCACCGAGTTCGGGATAGCAGCAGAGGGGATGACGGCCATGTCCGTCCACAGCACCGACGAGCTGCCCACCCGTGTCTGCGGCCCGTCACCCTGCTCAGTCGTAGTGTTCAGGTTGTGGTAACGCAGTACCGTGGCAGCGGTCGGCGTCACCTTATACAGCGGCGGGTACTTCCGCTCCTCTGCTGATAGCGGCTTCTCCCACTCTAGGCCAAGTGGCACCACATCCACGGCCTGCACCGTGTCCATCAGCACTGCCACGCTGAAGCGCACCAAGGTGCCAGGCACGAACACGCGAAAGCCGTCCATGGAAATGCAAGAGTGGTGGACGAAGATGTCACCCATCTGCACCGCCTCCCGCTCCAGCTTGCCAAGGGCGGCGAGGTCACTGCAATCGGGCATCGACACCGCTCCGCCGGTCTGCGACGCACCTGTTTCCTGCTGTGGCTCCTCGTTGCTGTGGTGCGTCGTCGCCGACGAGGCATGCGACCTCTCCTCGTCAATCATGTGCAGATACCACTGCATCGTGCTGTACACCACCGTACCGTGCGTCTTGCTGTTGGTCGCGCCACCCGCCGCTGACACAATCGCTTCACGTTCATCGGGCTTGTCGTCCGCACCCGGGCAGCTCCCCGCCTTGAGCGCGGTGTGCTCCTCGTCATAGGTGTTGGTCGCGGTGGAGAGGTGCAAAGTGTGGGTGGTGCTCTCCTTCTGCGAAGTTTGTGACTGCGCGGTGGGAGTGCCCTTGCTGTCCGCGCACGTCTCGCTCACCAACCGCAACCCCTCCTCGATGGCCCCCTCGTTTTCCGCGACGTTCTGCGACGAATCGCCCTGCGACGTCGCGGCAGCCACCGCGTTCTCCAAATCCTGCTGCTGCTGCCGCTCGTGGACGTCGTCTGCGTGACGGGTGCACGCCTTCTCGCACGCGTGGAAGTCGAAGCGCAGCTGGTGCGTGCACGTCAAGAAGCCAAACCCACGTAGCGGGTTGTAGCGCTTCACCACGCCCTCGTACCAGCCTCCCACAATAAAGTTGGCACCGTTCTTCGGCTCGGTGTGTGTACCGGGGCTGTTGCCAGCGCTGTGTGCACTGGGTGAGCTCCCATTCTTGCGACGCTGCGCAGCGACACCCCCACCCCCGCTACCGTTGTTCGCTGCCATCGCAGCGTCGCTCGTGTGCGGCTGATGCAGCCCGGCCCCGCCACGACGTCCACACACTTTGCGGCCCTCCTTGCCAACGAGGGTGTTCGTCTCGCCGTTTCTGCCACTGCCACTGCGGTGTGTATTCGTCGTGGACGCCCCGCCCTTGATCATCATCAGGGACGGCGTCGGCGGTGGCGGTGGTGGTGGTGGTTGCGGGGGCGGTGGCACGGAAAAGGCGCCGGCAGGAGACGTCAATGTGCTGCTGGGCTGCTGCATCAGCGTTGGCGGCAGCGCAGCGTACGCGTGTGACTGCGGGCTCAGCGAGGAGACAGCGTTGCACTTCGATCTGGACGCGGCAGACCCACACACCGCCGTTGTGCTCGCCGAGGCGGCGGGTGGGGGGAACACGTACGAGAAGGTCAAGTTCGTGTCGGAACGCTTCCCGCTAGAGGTGGAGTCCATCATCTTGTGCGGCGTTGGTGCAGTGCCGCACCGCTCCCTCTTGGAGCGCTTTGGGTGAATGAGGTAGGCCCCGGGCGTGCCCAGCGTCTCGATCAGCGGAGTCGCGGAGTTGGCTGCAACGCCATTTACGCCTCCGTCGACGCACACCGCGTCCGTTGACGATATCGGCGGCGGAGACGACAGTGAAAATCGCATGGACGGCTGCACCGCAAAGGGGAAGGTCGTGGCTCCCGTGTTTGTGTGGTTGTGTGTGTTGTGGGTGCTGATGTGATGCGGGTACCCGTTAACGGGTACACTCGCCACCGCAGCGGAACCCACACCGCTGCCGCTAGTGTTGTTCATGGGGTACTTCATTGGCGGCGGTGGCTGCTGCACGAAGCGCCACACCCACCAGCAACCACCGCTGCTGCTGGTGGCGCCGACTGCGCTTGCTGGTGTTGCTGCAGCAGCATCTGCAGAAACTCGGGGTTCACCATCACGTAGCTATTGTCGCCCGTGTTGCTTGGCGCACCAGCACCCATGTTTGTTGCAGTGAAGGGGGGGCAGGGGTAAGCGGCGGTGGCGGCGCCAGACACGCCAGCCGGGCCACCTACACTGCTGCCAAAGACTGCGTTGCCGGGCGTGAAGCCACCATAGGCCGACGGCGCGGAAATGTGCCGCTGCTGCATCTGCTGAGGATGGTGCGACGACGGTCCGCTCTGGCCATAGTTGCCGCTGGTGTGCTGCAGCGGTGCTGCTGTGTGGTCGCTTCTCTTCTTGAGAAGGCGACGGTCGTGCCACTCCGCAGGGGCCGCTGCATCGCACAGCGGACTACCGCGAGCTGCGGTGCTGACGTTCTCCTGCAGGCCCGTCTGTGCGGAGACCGTCAGTGGTGACACGAGAGTTTGGCCCTGCAACTGTGCAGCATTGGAAAAGAAAAAGCCCGCCTGCGCTGCACTCAGCCCATGTGCCTGCGGGAAGTCATCTGTGTTCCTCGCCGCACCGTGTGGGGTGCCAGAGCCGCAGGACTGATCAGACGGATTCATGACGAGCTCGCGCGTGTCGAAATGAAGCGTAAGAGAATCATTGAAGGTGTTGCTGTTGGCTGTGATGAAGGCTCGGCCGTTCCGGGACCGGGAGGGCTTGGAGTTACCGCGGCCACTCTGTGCAACACGACCTGATGAGCTCATTGGGTACACACACAGCTCTCTCTCTCACACTTGCTGTAGCACAAAAAGAAAAAAAAACACTCAGTTGAGCACCCCCAACCTTCTGAACACGAGAATAGACAGGGAAGGGAAGGGAGATAAATGGTTTACTCCGCAATTAATGACAAAATACGCCAGCCGACTTTCTGATTTTACCAAACACACCAGCCACAGGAAAACAAAAAAAAGAGAATGAAACAAAATGAGCCAGAAGAAAAACAGCAGCAGTCAATGCTAATTTAAAAAGGAGAAGAGTCTGAACACAAAGATAAGTTCTATGTCCAAACAGACAGGAGGCGAAAGACGCGTGCAGTTATCCTTCTTCCTCCACAAACACAAACAGGCAAACACCACAAAAATAAAGAGAGAGAAGCAGAAGCGCAAGATAATAAAGACAAAGCAGGGTGTATATATGTGTGTGTGTGTTGGTGACTTGTCTCCTTTCGTTTTTGAGTGATTTCACGAAACAAAGTTCACCGAGTACAGAAACAAGAACAAAGGAAATAGGTAGGGAGGCAGAGGGGATATGAGGCTCCTTCCAGGCTCTGATTGGTAGAGCGCACGTACGTAAGATCAAAACAGCAGGAAGAAGAAAAAAAAAACGAGAAAACAAACGCAGAGGTCACGGAAATAGGGAGACAAAAAAGAGACAGGGACAAATACCTTTGTTTGAAATCTCAACCTTGCGGGGGATCACTGCGGTGAAACCTTTGGTGCAAAGTAAGAGGCAAAACAATAAAAACGAAGAAAAAGAGGGAAGACGGACAGAGAAGAAATACAAAAACCGTTAAGACGTTAGTGTGACGACTCAGTGGCCAGAACCTACTTATCGATGATTCTATTTATGTCGTCGAAACAGCAACCAGAGATAAAAAAAAAGAGAGAAAAAAAAGAAGTTGAGAGCACAATCAGATCCCGTGTGCTCTCTGTTTCGCACGATATGTATATACACACGCACGAGAAGACAGAAGAATCTAATGAGAAAGAGAAGAACAAACGAGCGACAAAGATGGAAAGCGCAGGCGGTAACAGACTAAAAATAAGAATGTTGCTCGATTGTTTATGCTCCAACAACAACCTTAGTACTTAATTTAGAAAAAAATACAAAGTAGTGGCAAAAAAAAGGCTACTAGAATCAAATACCAGGAGAAACGCAGTTTTAACGTAGACAGAAACAGGAACCGTGAGAATATGAAATGAGAGAGGAGGGAAGAGGGCAAACAAAACAGTAGCTACTGTTGTACTCGTTGAGTTTGCATCCAGACAGGGTGGATCTCAAGATACCGATGATGCGTGAAAACAAAAAAAAGAGAGTGGGAGAGTAAAATACTGGAAAGGCAGAAGAGAAAGCCAAAGCGATGAAAAAAGAAGTCGATTAGGAGGACACCGAAATAGGAAGACAGAGAGTGAAACACCACAGATTATACCGTAACACGAAACAAAAGAGAGAAAAAAAAGAAACACGTGCAGGGGGTGATTATCACCGATTAGAACGCACAAAAGAGTGAAAGAAAAATAAAGGCAACAAAAAAAAACAGAAGGATTATATATCAGCCTTAGCAGTGTTGCAACGCACAGAGTAGAATTAACCAAAAAAGAAGCTAACGAAGAAGGGGGAGGTGCACTTTGTTGTGAGGCAAGAGACCCTTAGAGTTCTTTTTGTGCTTGCCTTATTACTACTGAAGAATACCGCACTAGTGTTTTCTTCGATGCGCAGTTTTTTTTTTTCTTTTGTATCCCTTCTTAGTTTGGAAACTCGACGCTTCGCTTCGCTGGCACTTGCTGTATCTCCACTGCGTTACTTTTCTTCGGAATCAACTTTTGCTTTCTGTTCTCTGCTCTGCTTTCTTTTCTTCCCTTTTCTTCACCTTCATTCAAATCAGGTGCTTCTGTAAACGATAGGATGAGGGAACAGCACAGAAGATAGAAACACACACGCACACAGCGGTATACAGAGTCAGCCAACACGTGTGATGGTCAAAGAGGACAAGGAGAGAGGAAGAGAGAGAGATACCAGAAGTAAAAACAAAAAGGAGGAGAACGCACACACGCCTGAGCACGTCGACCAGAAAAAAAAAAGAAAAATGCGCCGTAAAAGACCGTGAGAAAAAAAAAGTGAAGGCGTGCACAGAGTGTCTCGCTAAAGATCAGACAGCGTAACAATCGAGAAAGGAAAAACAATGGAAATGAGAAAGCAGTGGATAAGGGCAGCTGCCGAGGAGACAAAAAAAGAAGCAAAAAAGGAGATGGAAACAAGAGAGTTTGTCGTAACGCATGAAAAGATGTTTAAAGGAAGAGAGTGGTATAGTGAGAGGTGGACCGACAGGGTCAAACGTGACGAATAATGCTCCGTGGAACGGAGCAGACTCGATCAGCAAGAAAAAGCGGAGCAAGGCACAGCAAACACACGCACACAGTTGTATTGACCGTTGTAACAGGTGAATGTCGATGTGCACCCTCTTAGTGATGAGATCTAGATCTCCACGTACGTATTCTACTCACCTTGTAAAAGACACGCAGAGCAACCATAGAAATAATAAACAGAGCGAAGCAGAAAAATGACAGACTGTGATTGCCTGTCTGAGAACGTAGAGAAAAAAAAAAGACGCAAAAACAAAGAAAAAGAGAGAGAAAAGGTAAAAAAGAAAGCAAAGACGTCACTCACACGCTTCTTTGGTTAATATCAAACAAAAGAAACAGACCTTTCTTTTTGTTTCCTGATTTTTTTTTGCTTTTCTTTTGAGATCTCTCTGTAGGTGTTTTTTTTCCTGCTCAGATTCTGTACTTCAAGTTAATCTCTCAAGGTATTTCTCGACCGTACTACCTTGAGCTGTTTTTGTTTATTGGTATTCTCTTAAAAGACTTTGGAATCAAAAGAGTGTTTTTTGTAGCCGTAAAATCAGAAAAAAAAACAGCAGTTAAGTCTGCTCAAAATAGTTTCAGTGAATTACGTTATTGTTTTGTCTGGCAGAATCTTGTATTCTGCGCGTTGCAGCCAAATAAAGCAATAATGAGGTATGCGAATGGGCACATGGGTGTATATTTGTTCGACGGAAGGCGGTGATTATTGCAGCACGTATACGCAGAGAATAAAAAGAGAGTAAGAAGAAGGGAAGGGGACGGAGAGGGGACAAGTGGAGAAACGGCACATCACAGCAGAAAACGCCAAAGCCAGTGAAGGACGAGAGCCAAAAGCCGACAACCGTCAGCCACAGCTCATCGAGCATTGATACTGACGGGCTTCCTGCCCATGTCCGCCTTTAACATTTATGAAAGCTGGACGGAAGAGAGAATGCGGGCCTGCCAACAGGCGGGGGGCAGCTGAAGAGGAGTCGCAGACGGCGCACCGGGGAAAGCTCTTCTGTGGAAACGACAGAAAAAAAAAAACATACAAGTGTGTCTCATTCCACAGATACATACACAGAGAAATGGCGCGCAGCTCAGGGGCGACGTGGACGTACACTTTTTTGTGTGTGTGTTTACCTTTTTTTTTCTTCTTCGAAAAGGCAAGTCAGAAATGCGGAAGAGGGGAGCGCCGCACTCTTCGCATGGTCGCCCTCCACACTACCCTCTCCTGTGCTTTAACTCTCCCACCTGCTTGCAGAGCTACCAGAGGGCTGCGTAGACATCCCCCTATGCATGTTGAAGTCAGCAAATTTGAAAACACTCGTTGAAGAAAGCAGGGGGGGGGTGAAGGGAGGTGTACGGGAGGGCTAACGAAATACGTGCAAACCCCTTTAACACTATTGGTTTCTTTTCTCTTTTTGCGCGATGGACAGCCAACTAAACAAGTACGGCTTACCAAGAGAGATACCGACACACACGTCCATAGAAGTCACGGAGAGTTAGAGGGAACTGGACTCATTCGTCTCTCTGCGTTGCTGACCATAGAATTTTCCCTCTCTTATTTCGTGTTTCATCTTTTCTGTTGTTGTGTTGCCAGTTTATCCACAATCGATAAATAAACGAAAAAAAGAGACCGAGAGAATGTCAAAGTCATGCGATAAAGACAAGACGAGGTGGCGAAACACTAGGAGAGAAGCGGTGGCAAACAGCACATAAACACGCTTACAGGCGAAAGGAAGAACACCGAGTTGAGATAGGGTGCCGCCTGTGATAGCCATCGCTCCATTCCAGTCACACGCATAGAAAAAAAGAAGAAGCACAAGCATGAGAAGAAGTCCAAAAACAAAAAAGTGCCAAACAAGGCACGAAAACTAACAGAGGCGCAAACACTAAGAGAAATGAAAGTGCTCCAGCCCTGCTTTCAATCGGTTCTAAGGACAAAACAAACCGTCAGCTTTTACCAGTTGGTGGGTTGAGGTCGCGTGGGGGATGGGCAATGATAATAATAGAACAGAGGGTGGAAAATGTGGAAACAACGGTGGGACTGCGCTTACACACGGAGGGGAACAGAAAAAGAAGTGCGCAAAAAGCAAACAAACAAAAAAAGGACGAGGACAGTGCGTGAAGAAGGAGTGTAACACACAACAAGACTGGAAATAGAAATGTAAAAAAAAAACTAGAAAACTCAAAACGAACACCACAGGTGGACAGAAACAACAACCGTCGGTTTTCGGCAAAGAAAATGGTCAGTGCCAAAAAAACAAACACATGAATATAAACAGATGAGAGAGTGAAGAGAGAGCAGAAACAACAGAAATAACACACAAATGACAGCAGTGTGTGTGTGAGAGAGAAAAGATCAATAACATCAAGAGGGATTAAAAGAAAACGTGACGAAGAAGAAAGGAGAAACAAGAGCCACTTTTGTGGAGGCACATAGGCGCCTTGGGGGATGCACTAAGAGTCATAAAAGGGTGACAAAAAAAAGACGTTTTTTTGTTTATGTCTTCTTCTGTAAGAAAGGATGCAGAGCCCATAAATAAACAAAACAATGAACCCATCAAGAATGACACAAGGCAGAGCGAACGCGGCAGCAAAAACAAAAACAGTACGTCTACTTATCGCAGAGCAGGGGCCGAAGACCAGCGAATGGTGGAGCGAGGTGGTGACGGTCACTGGCCGAGCAGAATTGTTAGACAGCTCCGACCAGCAACATCACAGCAGCACTCAATCCCCCGGTGTAGTCCTCTTGCTCTACCGCATTCTGTGCTTCAGCTTCGCTTGTTGGGTTCGCCAGGAAATGCGCACCGTAGAGAACACCTGCGATATACTGTGTCCCTCGTGCCCTTTCGTTGTTAGATAATGTGTGGCCTCTGCAACAGTGCACGTAAGGGGCAATAGCAGAGAACAGAAGAAAGCAAAGGCAGAAGAAACGGAGTAGCACATCTACAAAAAAAAAATGCTACACACCACCACGCACAACCTCCACTGCCGTACATGCATATACGCAATGCGGTATCGCAGCAAGATACATCACTCACATGCATGCACACAACGCACGCGTAAAGATGCTAACGTGCTTTTCTTTTTTTTCTTTTCAAAGGGACTCTTATAAGGCCATACATGGAGCTACAGAGACCGTATCATCAACAGAGAAGCAAAGCAATGTTGACTGCGGATGTGGCTCCGCAGCTCAATTGAACGTGAGATAGAGTGAGACGTGCCAAGACGACACCAACACACACGCTCTGTGTCATCAGTGATTCCATCAACTATGTTGGAAATGCTCTACCCGCTTTTTTTGTACTTTCGGGTTGTTACTTTAGTGTGCCACAAAAGAGTTCATTATAAAGTGTTTTCGCTTATTAAAAAAAAAATGAGAAAACAAAAAAGAAGCATCTTTCTGAATGGAACAGGAAAGAACTAAAACAATAATAATAGAGAGTCGCACACAGTGAAAACATGGGTATGTCAAAGACCCCTGTGAGACGAGGCTAACACATCAGTTCCTCACCTTCGGTTCTTTTTTTTCTCCCTTTTATGGAAGGTAACGCTGGCAGCGTCTGAACGACGTTGAAAAGACACACACATCACACCATACTCGAAGCAGCAGAGGTATCTGAGAGGACACACAATAGAAGAAAAAAGAGAGCTCTATTTAGTATCACAAAAAAGGCGCTTTTCTCTTCACCTTTCCACTTACCTTGGCGATCACGGGTTTTAGATACTTCTGCGTTCACAACACTGTTTACAGGAAAACGCAGCCACGCTGGCAGTAGAGCACAACAGATCTTTTTTTTTTAGTTTTTCTTTGTTTTTTAGGTATTCAAAGACATGTTCTTTATGTTTGTGTGTACATATACGCGAGTTTTTGAGATAAAACGAGATGGTGTGCGCCTTTTTCGTGAGAACAGAAGCACAGAAAAACTGAGAATGAAAATGAGAAAAAAAAGAGGCATGTGTAGCTTAAGTGCCGCGAATGTGACTTCGTTGCTCCATACCCCTCCGTGTTACAATGCGTACAGCCACGCATTCCAGCTGATCTGCTTTTATTGATGACCAGCAAGCGTGCAGCGTCTTCTTCACGCATGGTCGCGTTTCGAAAGGGGAAAGAGAGGGGACTAGCAGAACAAGAACAGGAGCAAGTTATAGCGACCCTCTGGCGCCTCCATCTCCGTAGCAAGCTGAGCAATGCGTGTATTCTTCTTGCACGAGTGATTCGCTGGGGTTGAGACAGCAAACATTAATGCGACGGTTTGTGTACACATGACACTTCGTTTATTGAGCCGGATCGCAGAGGCTGCGACGATTCTTCTGGCAAAGGGGGAAAACAGAAGGCAGCAAACACGAGAAGAAAGAGGGGGTTGGTGGTTGACAGCTAAAAAAAAAGAGAAAAAAAAACATGCAGAAACACAGAAAACGCCAGCGTCAACGAAAGAGCGACAAAGAAAACGCATGAAAAAAAAGAGAAAATTAAAAAGGTAAAAACAAGCAAAAAAAAGAAGGACTGCATGAATGAACAAGGAAAAGTGAATATATATCGACAAAGAGGAGAGGGGGCGTCACGTCGACTCCCCTTCAGATTTAGGTGTTCTTTCTCTCTTACGTTTCGAGTGCGAAGAGGAAGCGAGCGAAAGCCAAAAACAAACAGAAAGGGAAGTGCGGGAATAGAAACAAAACACAAAACGAGCCTTATAAAACAAGTAAGAGAATCAGATCTTAAACAAAGTTATGGTGCATTTGCGTTTGTTCCTCTTAAGAAAACACGCAAATAAATAAATAAAAAAAGGCACTTTAGGGCTGTTTATATATATGTAAGCAGATATATATACCGTACCGTATCAGGAGAAAGAGAGAGAGGAAAAACAATCCGACGAGAAGAGCAACGATAGGAATAGGCGTCTTGAAAAAAAAAGGCGAGGTCAACCGTCGTTAGCGAAATAAAGCACCATGAAAAAAAAAGAGACAAATTAAATTTCTGTGCAGGTGCGACTGAGTAGACAAGAAAAGCTAGGCAAAGTGGTTTCTGTGATAGATAGGAATTAGACTTTTCAGATTCTGGCGTCTCTCTTATCGTGCTCTGTGTTTGCTTCTGTGTTTTTTCGTCTATTTTCCCTCCTCCTACCCCTATCGTTGGTGCCGTCATTTTCTTCTTTACGTCACCGCTAACAAACATAACAGCGACAGAAAAGAGGTCTTCGCAGAAGAGTGAGAATAGTGCTGGTCATCCAAATCTACGACGCACCACCGCCCCGGCACTCTGTCCCACTGGTACGAGTCAAAAGAGGAAAAGAGGAAAGGGTGGTTTGGAGCGGTGATGCGAAGGTCATCATTGTTACTTAGAAAGAAGACACACAAGCAAGCAAGCCAAAACAGAGAAGAGGGAGCACCAAGATGAGATATAAAGAAATGGTCAGAGTTCTGGACTGTGTCGTAGCAGGAGCAAAGCAAACAGGCAGAAAAGAAAGTACATATATAAACATGGACACACAGCCTTTAATGAGACAGCGAAAACGAGATGCGAAGTTTTTTTGTAGGGGAGGGAGAGACATAAGATGTATAGATGAATAACAAGCGGTTGCTTCCGTACCGCAACAGCACGTAAAAAAAAATGAAGAACCGTCAGCACACACGAAAAGCCACAAATGAAGGAAACAAGCAGGAGCAAGAGAAAGAGGAGGACAAAAAGGAGCCGTGTTACATTATCGTTAAAAACGGCTCTCATTGTTTTTCCACCACTGCACTACATTTGGACCAGGTGCGCAGATAAACTATCTCGCGTAGATCTTAAACACCTCGCCTCACGCGTTTAAAACGTAGAAGTAATTCGCTAACACTGCATTTCAATTGCCGTTGAGCACTTGACATGAGCCAAGAGCTTTGGCAAAACGCAGAGAAAAAGCTGCTTCATAATACGCAAAAGTTGAGAAAGCAAAGAAAAAAGAGCCGTGCTGCAAAGTTTTGATCTAGCTTTAAAAGAGAAGGTGGTGTGCTTGTGTAGATATGTTAAGATAGCTTCTGTGAGCGGCGATCGAGGAAAGATAACATCGAAAAGCACAAGCAGCAGCACAGCACCACGTGTGGCGATCTGCAGTTCCTCATCACCGCTCCTGTGTTACTTCAGTTATGATTAACACCACGTAGAGGGAGAGAAAGTGGGAGGGAGACACACACACAACAACACACACAAAAAAAAAACGGTTTGAAGAAGAGAAATTGTTAATGGCAGATCGAGTTAAGGAGGTAAAAAAAAGAAGGACTTGGGAAACCAGATAATAATAATAAAAAAAAAAAGAGAGCTCAGAGATGAAAAACGAATAGTAAAAAAAAAAAAAACAAGAGGTCGTTTCGTACAGTTAACAAAAAATGGAAAGAGAAACACCAAGAAGAATCGTAGCAGAGCATCTCTGCACACTTGAAAGAAGAGCGCACAAACTGTGCTGATTCTTAAGCACACACACAAAAAAAAAAGAGAATTAAGGGAGAAATGAATTGTCAGCGCAAAAAAAAATGCAATTTGAAAATGTTGCGCCTGTTCATACGTTCACTTGTCTTGTTTATTCTCTCCGCTCACTTTTTTTTTTGGTTTGTTTACCCCTATGTATCGTAAAAACACACCATGTCTTGTTTACAAGATAAAAAGAAAAGAAAACAGAAGTCAAAAAGGGGGCAACGAGAAGAGGAGAACAAATCCGGTTTTACCTTCGCTGCCTGGAATGCAATTGACAAAAAGGCTGCTCGAACGAGGTAGCACGAGTGGCAGTAACCTCCGACGCAGAGATGATATATATATATATATATATGTGGATTGAGCCGAAAGAGCTCTTTACCTTCCACCAGCACACGTCCTCTTGTCATCCCTAACAATAAAAACCTTCCACACGTCATCACAGTCTCCAGTAGAGATGTGACGACAACAGCCAGTGGGTTTATTTTCCTTTCTTCAGGACTTGACAAGGGACAGATTAAGATTTAAAAAACAAACGGGAATGAACGAGCCTAAAAGAGAGGTGGAGAAACACTAAAATAGCAACAACTAAAAGAACGTTACGAGTGGGAAAAGGCCAAGGGCAGAATAAACCATCTGTTACACATGCACAAAAAAAAAAGGCTGCGCTACACCACCAATAATACGTCAGTGAGATTTCTACGTACATCGGTTTTCGAGACGCCAAGAGGAGAAAACACCGCTGCCCCTCACCACCACCTCCACCAAAACAAACGCACAAAGCACAGGAAACAGCAAAAACAAATTCCATTTTCTCATTCAGGAATTTCATCGACGTGGAAGGGAGACACAGCGACAGAGAAACGGTGTTACATTGGCACCACAGCTGCTCTCCGAGCTTTACAGCATGAAAGGAGTATTGAAAGAAACGGTGGGATCGAACGAAGAACAACAGCAACACAAACACAGAGAAAGGAAAACAACAGTCAATAAAGGAAAGCACCGAAAAAAAAAAGGTGTAAAGAAAAGAGAGCAGCGGCATCCAGACCAGTGTGGAGGAAATCGTTGTTTAGATCTGCAGACACCTTTAAAAGCTTTACAGACGGCTCCTGTGTTACGAAAAGCGCAAGAAAACAGCAAGACAAAAGAAGGGAAGTGATGGATGTAGACATTATTCTCCTTATAGCTCTGTATACCATGTTATCGTTACGATAGACGGGCACATTCACGCTGAGACTCACATATGCGCACAAAAACGTGATTTGATGCGGAGTCAAAAGTCACGCGACTTCCCACGCAAGTTCTGAGAGTGCTGAAAACCACATGATCAATAAAATAAAACACGGCTGAACAGCAACTCCGTAACAAAACAGAGAACTGCATAACACAAAACAAAGCAGAAAAAAAAAGAGCAGGAAAACTAGTGAAATATATTTTTCTTTGTGCCCATACGCAGCTCGACGAGAGAGAGCAGAGCAGATTGCGCCTCTCCACGCTGCCCAGGAAAACAAAAAAACAGAGAATAGGAATCATAGTACTAAGATTCGAAGAACTGTGCATCCAATAGCACGCCTATGATGGGATAATACCTGGACGCAAAAAAAGAGAAGAAAGGAGAACAAGAGGGGTGGAGTGGAACACAGATAAGAAAGGCGGCGAGGAATATAATCTGATATAGATAGATAGGTAAATTCGTTTAAATAGTCTTAACACAGGAGCTGGAAAAAAAAAAAAAGCGCAACGTAAAGCAACCGCGGCAACGAGAAACACAAAAAAAAAAGAGCAGGATGACTTGATGTGAAAAAAAAGTACGAGCTCTTATTTGCTCTTTAAGGCAGGTTTTCTTTTGTTTTTGTTTTCTAGTTGTTGTAGAGACTTTGCTCTACTTGCACAGAGAAACAAAGAGGAAAACGGGCAGATGAGTGTTGTGCGCAGTCTCTGGCAAGAGGATCGCGACTTTTTGTCCACTCAGCGCCAGGACTTTTTTTCTTTTCTCCTCTTCGCTTCACCCATGAGCGCCCGCGCCGCTACAGAAGATCCAAAAAAGCACTTCCTGTTTCTGAAAATGAAGGACCTGTTCATCGTCAAGGCAATAGCCCTTGCGAACGCTCAAAACATGGGTCACCGCACGTATAACATCCTTACCCCTGTCAAAAACGCAAAAAAAAAGAGGAGCATAGATAATTACGTTCTTCAAACACAAAAACAAATGTTCTTAGAAGAGGGACACAAAAGGACTTTTGAGAACGCAGGCAAAAAAAAAAGTTGTTGATCCGAAACACGAAGATTCTCTTACTTTTATATATCTGTACATATCCATCCCGATGTAGAATGTTCAAATAAGTATATTTGAAGAGCTCCACTGCACAAGAGCGCGTGCCCATATGTGTTCGTGTGTGTGGGCGAGGGAGTTTTAAGGGTGAACGTAGATATTCTCTTATCCAAAGCATGTTTAACTTACTTGCCAGTTATTCTCTCGTTTTCAACTTTGCCGCCAACCCTTACCGCAAACACTACAAAAATAAAACAAACATAACAACGGTACGGAAAAAAAGAAAAAGGAGAGACAAAAACACAAAGCACAACGCATGACGACCTTCTTTGAAAATCAGCTCACCATAGTCAGCGAGACATACGAGTAAAAGCAAGAGGTGGAGCAGGAAGCGAAGGATGGCATGAGTACCCTCTTTTGGGAGGCAGCAACCCGCAAAGGAGCCTCCTCGAACGGGTCGGGGAGCACACTGAAGTCGTCCTGCTCCGCTACGTCATTGTCTATGTGTTGGTTCACCGCATTCCGAGCACGGTGGTTGACACCTTTTCATCCTTTTATTCCTCCAGGCTCGTGTAGACCTCGTAGGCGAGCTCGACCAGTGGGGAGTCGTCCTCGTCATCGCCGTCGAAGCTCTCCCCCTGCGTCAGCGTCACCGGACTGCGGCCCAGCGCCTTGTCTTTTGGGGCAGAGAAGAAGCATCGCCCTGCCTCAGCGTGACGGTCGTCGCCGAGGGGAGTGCCAACGGGACCAATCAGCCGGTCGAACTCCCCTGCAGACATCGTCGGGGGGAGATGCGCATGCTCGTGCTGATGCTGATGCGACTGCAGTGACGGCACGGACACAGCCTCGTTGGGCGACTGCACAGCACTGGACAAGGAGGTTGACACGGAGGTTCGTTCCGTGTGCAGCGACGACGCGCTCCCCGTCGCTGGGGATGCCGCTGCGCATGATGCGCTAGTGGTGGGGGAGGCTTCCATATTCTGCGGAACCACCTGCGGCAGCAGCTCGACATCCACCGCCTGAAAGGTCTGCTGGCCGTCCTTGTAGCCCACACGGAACCGCACGCGACCGCCGACCGGCAGGGTACGGAAGCCCTGCATGTGCATGTAGGACTGATGTACGAAGATGTCGCCCAGGTGCACAGGGATGCGACGCTCCTTCACTGAACCTGCTGTTGCGCTACCGCTCGTCGGTGGAGCCGTCAGCGAGGCCGCCGGGCTGCCCGTGGTGCTGACGCCGCCAGCGAAGGCCTCGGGTTTAACGTGGTACGTCGCCGTCAAGAAGCCAAAGCCGCGGTTCGGGTTGTAGCGCTTCACGAATCCCTCGTACAGCTCTCCATGCTCGTACTGCACGCCGTTCATCGTCTTGGGCAGCGCGGGCGGTGGTGGAGGTGGTGGGGGCTGCATCGCCACCAGTGGCACGCACGGCACGGCCCCCGTCAACGATGCAGAAAACATGGAGGCCACCGACGCGTTGAAGGACCCAGGCGGCGGCGGCGGCGGCGGTGCAGCCACCGTGGCGGCCATCTCCTCCGCTGTCATGGCCCGCATCGTACCGGTGGTGTTGTCGATCCAGAAGCACGGCTGCCGTGGTTGCGTTGGGGTGGCAGCCTGCGGTGGCGGCATCACCGCTGGCATCAGCGAGCACAGCACCGTCGACGTCGTTGCGTTCACGGTACTGCTAGTGTTGCTCGTGGTGGAAACGTCAAACGCAGTGGTGGTGGTCACGGTGGACATGCCATTCACCGACGGTGCAGCCGACCGCAGCAGCGAGGAGGTGTGCAGCAAGGAGGAGGCAGTAGACACGGGAGCAGTGGCGAGGGACTTGTCAGCGCTACTGGCAGCGTACGGCGGGGGACCCTCGCTCAGCATCGGTGGTGAGCGGCGCAGGTCAGAAGCGTGCAGCGACGCCTGCAATGGTTGAGGGCTGCTGCAGGTCGAAAAGGTGGGAGGGGAGACCCACGCAGGGGCCAGGTAGGCCGGCTTTCCGGTCGGTGACGACGACGTGGCCGCGGCTGTGGCCGTGGCGGGCACGCGGCTGCCGTTGCTCAGCGGCCGCGACTGCAGCAGCGTGGTGGGTGACGCCCTCAGTGGACTCGCCGTGGAGGTGGCAGAGGAGGGCATGAAGTAGATCATCGCACGGCCATCACTGGTAATGGTGGGGAAGCCGTGGAACATGGTTGCATCCGCCGTCGTAGCGGTCATGGCACACGCAGCAAGCATCTGCTGCTGTTGCTGCTGTGGGGCTGCGGCTACCGCGGCTGTGTGTGTCGGGTGCATCCGTGGCTGGAGGTGAGCCGGAGAGGCGTGAAACATGTGGTAAAGAAGAGAGAAAAAAAAAGGCCAGGCGACGGAAATGAGGTGCACGGCTTTGCTGCTTTCGTAGCGGCAGGGACGCAAAATACACAGCTTCAATCACACACACACACGAGAAAGATCAAAACAACCACACAGAAAAAAAAAGAGCTTCACAAAGAACGCAAACCAGCAGCAATACACCCAGTCGGTGAGAAGTGACTATAGGGTTGTATTATTATTATTGTTGCTGCTGTTTGACAGTGGGAAGACAAAGACAACCGACAAAAAAATACAAGAAGCGTCGAAGATGATGTTTTTATCCCGACGACAAATCACTGGAAAAAAAAACAGATAATGAAGAAAACAAAGAAAAAAGCAAAGAACACGCCGGTTTTGACAGTAATACGCAGCAAAAGAAAAGGGGAGAGAGAGAGAGAGAAGGGTCCACCTACACGAATGAAGGCTGACCTCCTCACTTCTGGAGTCGTGCTTTGTCTTCTTCTATACTTATTTTTATTTGCTCGATTCCTTTTAAAAGGATGTTCTTGTTATCACAGCTTGATGATGCGCAAGTGCGACTGCAACACTGATCTTTCCGAATTCTCTGCTTATACGTACTAACAAATGAAAACAGAAAAGTTGAGTACAACTTCAGTGGGTGTGCGTTTTCTGTTTTGTTTTTGTGTGGGAGTGACCTGTGCAGGCGCTTTGGGTGCCAATGAGGTGCTTCGGTCTGCTGGACAGAAAACAACAACAACAACACAGCACAGTCGTTCTCTCACACACACAAACACACAAACACACACACACACACACACCGACAGACAATGGCGAGCAAAACGCAAGAAGAGAATAGTGTTTTATACACACACAGCCACTGAAACAGCGAGAAAACAAAAGGAAAGAGAAAGAGAACGGAGGAGAGCTGCTACGTACGTAGCAGAGAAAAAAAAAAAAGCTTCAGCTCGGAGAGTGCACTGGGAAAACAGTGAGAATGACGTCGGCGCTTGCTGCTTCACAGTGCAACAGCCTCTTGATATATATATGCAACGTGCTAGAATGTACTGTGCGTGCTGGTTTGTCCTCAACAGAAGGTAGCCCACGTGTAGAAAATGCAAGTTGGAGAATGTCTGAGGGAGTAAGCACACAAGCAAACACGCACACTGTGAAGACCGTTTCTCTTCCTCTTCGTGTGTATGTGCGTATGGACGAGTTTGATGCTAGAAGGGTGAAAGAAAACAAGATGAGGAGAAGGGGGTGGGTGCGTTTCTTGGAAGAGGTGGCGCAATAAAACAACACACGAAAGAAAGGCACGACACGACTATGTTATTGTTTGTTTTTCGTTTAATTTCTTTCTTTTTTTTTTTGCAACGATGACAGGGATGCTCTTATTACTGAGTGAAAAACAGGGCGGCGAACAGAGAGACAGAA
Source organism: Crithidia bombi (assembly GCA_900240985.1). Lineage (NCBI taxonomy): Eukaryota > Euglenozoa > Kinetoplastea > Trypanosomatida > Trypanosomatidae > Crithidia > Crithidia bombi. The sequence goes on from OESO01000047.1 coordinate 586,536, forward strand.
TGAGAGAGAGAGCAGGAAAGCACCGAAGCAGATAAGAGGAGGAAAAGCGCAGGAGCATATAAGGAGGGCTTTTTTTAATAACTTAAGAGTCTTACGGCATTCCACTTCTCGATTTCTAGGTACCCCTGATTGAGAAAGGCAGTAATTGATGCAGTGATTATCTACGGCGAAGAGCTGCTGTGTCGTGTGGACTATCCTTAACACTCACATCGTACTTTGCCGCTTAATCAAAGCTGCCGAAGTCTGCGATTTCAGAACGCACTACATAAAAGAGCCACTCGTGGCGAGCCAAGACGCGTGTCTGCGCCTGCCGTTCTCTTTCTCACTTTATCTGTGCGACTTGCTGAAGACATGACCATTGTACGTGTGAAGCACTATTCAGCCACTTTCTTTTGATACTTCGGTATTTTCGAGCGTTCTCTTGTACCGCCACACACATTTCCCTTTAGGTGCCCCACCGCTGTATTTCCTTCGGTTTGCTATGTGGAAGGGGGGGGGGGGCTGAGATGAGGCAACATCTGATCTTGACAGCCAAGAAAAACAGTGAGCAAAAAAGCTAAACGAATATAAACGAGCGACAGAGAGAGAGAGAGAGACGCACCGGAAGCAAAAAAAAAAAAATGCACACCATCGAATCGTCACAGACGCCAGATGGCTTTATCAGCGAGTTGCAAATCACCTGCACCAACACAAGCACCCACAGCGACAACAAACAACAGTAGAAAGACTGGGTGAGGGAAGGTGTGGGAAGAAACGGAGACAACAAATGGGAAGCAAAAGCGGGACGAGCTCCGTCTCCCAGGATCACTGTAAAGTGCTGCAGAGGACTCTTTATGCACAAATTTACCGAAGAAACCCTTCTTCTCCTCACTCTCCCTTCTCCTACAGCCCACACCCACACCTATGTTCACCCTTCCACACAACCCGTTGTACTTGCATATAAAGGCATGTGTGTGAGACCAGTTCAGAACAGTGTTTGGAAGTCGTTCCCGACGCCGCGGTACAGCGACACCTGAGTAACTGAAACTACACATATACGAGCAAAGAAAGCGCACACAAACAACAACAGCAAAAATCACAGCCCCATGAGAGAACGTCAGGCAAAAAGCAGTCTTTCCAGCACACCGTACCACCACTCAGTCTTGGCGTACGTGATGTAGCGGTACTGGAAACACACACCTAGCAGCCCGATGTGAACGTAGTCTGAGAAACAGATAAGAAAGCTGATTTATCATACGAAAGAAAGAAAAAACGATATTATCAGAACGCACACATTAATAAGCAGAAATGATGCCCTGCTGTTCTTGTGTGCTGTACTTCAAATTAAGGGGTGACGCTTCTCCGTAGCTGCTGCGTAGTGTCGCCAGCGCAAAAAAAAAAAGAGCTATATTCACTTGCCACATCAACGCGGCAGCTGCGAGTATAACACCAACAACGAGCACAAACGAAAAAAAGTGAAGGGAAAACATGACTTAGCCAGCCCGATACCAGAAAAATCACCTTCTCAACAAAACTGTGTGAGTGTGTTGCAAGCACCATCCAGGGCACGAAGTCACACACAAGCACACAGAGAAAAATGAAAGCGTGAAGTCCACGATATATACTAAAGGTGGTACAATGCGAGAGTGCCTTCGAGGCACCTGAAAGCACCATGTTGAAAAGAGAGTTCATCAATCCAAAAATAAGACGGCGACGTGGCAGCGGAGAAGATCCATCTGGCGGCTTCGTAGCATTAAAGAGAAACAAAAAAGCGCCTGCCAAACTAAGAAACTTGAGCTTTAAGAAGAGGAGCAGGAGAGAAAAAAGAGAAAGAGACACAAACAAAAAGAGAGAGTTAATACGCCTGCATGGCGTTAGAGATGTGAACGCATCAAAATCCTCCTCCCAAGCGCACTTGGAGGAATAGCGATATGACGCCGCTCATTCATGTTAGGGAGCTTATAAAAACTATGTCTTTTTTTTTAAGTGAGTAGGAAAACCATGAGAAAACGAGGGGAGAGACCTAGCAGAAAGGTGGTGAGAGGAAAGAGATGAAAACGATTTTTAAGTTAAGTCGAAGGCCCTGCAGCACACCCAAACAAAGAAAGAAAAATCAGCTTGTGAGAACGCGACTTTTTCCATCGTCAATTCTCGTTCATTTTTTCAGCGCCTCCTGTCAGCGCCGCCACAGCGAGCACTGCCCTGCCACCCCTCTCCCAACATCTTCCCTCCTTGCTTGACCAGCTAAATTGGAAGAAAATGGTAGAGGTTGATGCTAACAACAACAACATGTGAAATAAAAAAAGGGCTAGAGCAAGTCGTGTCAACTCTCACACTGCGTATTTGTCTGGCTACTAGAGATCGTGCAGTGACATTGTAAGAGAGAGAAAAGTACAGAAAAGAAAAAACTACGAAAGGTCGCACCCCACTGTAGTATCTGCCAGAGCTCTTCTCTTGGCTCTTTGTGGGCTCAAAAAAGAACAGAAAAGGGGAATATAAAAACAAAGCACCCTGCAGAAGGCAACAAAGTCACGCGGCAGCAATAGACTTTGGTCGCTTGCCTCCAGCACTGCCCCGCCATAAGAAGAACCTTCAAACAAACAACGAAAAAAAGAGTGTTGTGCTCCCACCACAAAACAGTGTGTTTTCGTATGCAATCAGCTGCACACGGCACTAAATGGCAGAAGAGAGATAAAGAAAAGAGCGGAAGAAAGCACAGTAGGCCGCCAGACTGGGGGCGCCGTGACGCTGCCGGAGCAGCACTTAGCTGCACACATACAATAAAAGCGTATGAGGAAGGAAATAGAAAACAAGTGCATATATAAAAAAAAATGACACAGTATCGCTGCATCCTCTCTCAGAGATGCTTCAGAACAGCAACACAAAAAAAAAACAAGAGGAAACAAACAAAATAGAAGAGTATTCATATACAACGTTTGCAACGAGTCGTAATGATGTTCTTTTTTTCTCTCTTTTGAGGGGCTTTGTCGGTGATCCCCGCTTATGAACTCGAACTTCAGGCAAGCACACGAAAAGAACAAATACACCACACATACCAGCATACAAGGAAAAAGAGAGTTGCAGACGCAGCTGCGATCTTTCTCAGAAAAAAAAAAACAGCGATAAATAACACGAAAGCACAAGACGCTTGAGAAGACACACGTAATTTGTGAGCAGGCGGCATCCGCACACGACAGCAGGCGATTGAAACCAAAGAAAATGAGAAACACAGAAGCAGAGAACAGAGAGGACTTAATTCTTCGAAAACGCTCTCGTGTGCCAGACTGCACCGACCAACACACAAGCACACGTACTTACTCGATCCGTCACAGAGAACTGCCAACTAATAAGAGAGAAAGGTGCTTGTAAGCAAGCACTTAAGAAAAAGTAGCATTTTTATACAAATATATACGGAATGCTCTGCTTTCATTTTCTCTCTCCTCTGCACACATCTCCCTTGCACATGAGAAGCGCGCGACTGCAACGCAGAGTTGAAGGCGAAGGACGAGCACACACACACACACACACGCACACGCACATGGATTACAGTGCACGAGAAGGGAGGAACATGACTGCCTGAATAAAGAGAAGAAAGCGGAGAGAAGAGAGCAGCATTATAAAAGAAAAACAGAAAAACAGCAGAAGAGATGAAAGAAGTGACCGAATCACTCTCTTCCTTCAAGAGAAAAAAAGAGCAAGAGGAGCAACGCACACACGTGGGTCCCAAGAGTGGGTGAAGACGCGTGCAAAGACAGCCGGTGCTCAGGTCCCTCGTGCATTGCCTCAACAGTCGTCCACAATGACTACAGGTGTGTTGTGTGGCACTCCTCGTTGACCACCATGATGACTGCTTTTCATATCTGTTTCTCTTCTCCGTATAAAGGACCCCCTACAGATTTCTTGGCATGGCAACGGGGAAGGCTGGGTAACACAGCAAACCACCTGCCGTCTGCATCGTGTAATTCATGCCAGCCGTGGCAGCTTCAAAGGAGGGCGGTGGCGGCTGCATGCTCGACACGTCGACGTGGATCTTTAAGTTGTGCCCGCTGCACGGCGCCAGCACACTCGTGCTCTCCTCGTGCTCGCTGCGTCCGTGACTTGGGGTGTTGCTGTACCGCGCTGAATTTGCCGAACTCACCGAAGCCGTCGACGCGTTGCCGACGCTGCGTGCCTTTCCTCGACGATCGCGGCGAGAGCCGGGCGAGCGGAGGGAGGGCAGCTGCACAACGTTCATGGCCTGGTAGCCCCAACCTTTCTTGGTGGCAATCGCACCCGCTAGCAGGTTCGGATCGTCGTCGACGGGGATGCCGAGGTTGTTCAGCATCGCCGCCGCTTGCTTGCTGTCCTGCGCCTCCTCCATCAGACTCGCGGGGACGAACACCTCCGCCTTGAACTGTACGCGAGCCCCGGCAGGAAGGTTGACCAGGGCACCACTCTGCTCGCTCTCCAGCTCCTCTGGGGTGCGCTGGAGGCAGTGGTAGTGGACGAAGATGTCGCCCATCACGACCGGCTTGCGAACGTACTCCTCGCCTTTGATGATGACGATGTCATTGAGGTTGATGTCCGGGTCGGCCTCCGTGCCGGCGGCGGAGATGACGGTGATGAGCGGCAGATCGCCCCCCGCCACGTCGGTAGCGCTAGTCGATGACCCCTTCTGATTAGTCGCGTCCATCTTTTCATTGTCGGGCAGCGTAGAGGGCACCACGTGCGCGCTGTCGACGTTCGCGTTTGCCTGCTTCACTGCATTGGCAGCGTTGGCCTTCTGCGATCCCTTCAGCGCCACGGACCCGTTGTTGGCCGTCGTGGTCTTCGCTGCCACGCCGGCCTTCACGTCCTTCAGGGGGAGCAGCTTGTGCGTTGCTGAGAGGAAGCCGTAGCCGCGGACCGGATTAAATCGCTTCACACGGCCCTCGTAGTACACACCCGCCTCGTAGCCGCGACCGGCGTCCCCCATCTTCCCACTCCGGCTGACGGCGGAGGGGTGGAGCTGACCTGCCGACGAAGCGTCATGGCGATATCCACCAGCAGAGCCGGGCAGAGAGAAGGAGCCGCTGTAGTTGGGTGGGAGACTGCTGAGGGACACAGAGGGCACAAAGTCGCCGGAGGTTGCCGACACCGGCACCTGCGGGGCCCCCACGTAAAACGGCGCGGACGGCAGCCTGCTGAAATCGCCAGAGGTGGTCGCCACGGAGGGATGGTACACCGGCATGGGGTAGTACCCACCAGACGGCACCACGGGGACGGCGCCAACCGGCAGATAACCGGGTGTCATTACGGGCGTGTAGCCCATCGGCACGCCAGGCATGCCCATCATGTAGAAGTGCTGCGGGTCGGCGGTGGCAGAGGCGAACGTGGAACCCGAGAGGGAGGCGACGAGGGGGATGCCGCTGTCAGGTGGCGCCACACCCACCGGCCTCTGTGGTGGCGTGCTCAACGTGGTGTTGGGGGCGGTGTTGTGGCCGGAGGAGGAAAAGTCGCCGCTCTGCGGGTTAGAGGCAGACCGTGTGGTGGCCATCTGTGTCGGGATGGCACTCGCGAGAGAAAATCCTGGCGGAGTACCGGCAGGCAGCGTCGTAGCCCCAACGCCACCGGGCTGTACAGCAGTCATCCCAGGTGCCCTCATTGGCATGGGATAAGAAGTCATGGGTGCACCGCTCACATCCGGTTGGCCCGCCACAGGAACCCAAAACATCGTCTTTTGCTGCTGCCTCAGCTGAAGATTATCTGCCTTTTGATTCCGAACACGGCAGGAAGCGCCCTGAACAAAAACAAAAGGATGTAGAAAACAGGAAACACAGACCAACTCCGCAAGAAAAAGCCACGATGCACAGAACAACCAACTCAACCAATAAGAGGCAACACAAACGAAGAAACCCTTGAAAACAAGAAAAAAAAACGGACTTCAATCACCTCCGTAGATCGCTGTCTAGCGACACGGTTACCGAATAGCACGCCTCTCTGCAAGAGAGGAGTGTGTGTGTGTGCTTTGTAGGACGCTTCAACACTTGACCACCGCGACACACACACAAAAAAGAGGTGCAACTCTCTGCTTGGGTGTATTGGTTCGCAGCCTCCACACGCTACAACTCAGTTGAAGGTCTGGTGTGTAGAGTCTCTCTCGCTTTCACACAATGCCTCCAGTAACGCCCTTCAACGACGGCCACAGCAAGGAGACAAGAAGAAGGAAAAGAAAGGGGAGAGAGCACAAGAACACCTGGCGAGAAGAACACACAATGGTCTCACAAGAGGAGGTACGAAGACGAAAAAAAGGAGGAGATGCAGAGGGGCTGCAATATAATGACAGAAACCGCAAAGAAGTACTTAGAGAAAAAAAAAGATGAGAAGAACACAGCTCAACAAAATACGTCTCACGTCTATGCACCTTGTCTTTTGTCGTGTTCTGTGGTGCGTGCTTTGCCTATTTTTGTATGACTACAGCAGAAGAAAGTGCGATATCGTCACTGCTGAACTATAAAACGAGCAAGAGAAACAGAGAGAAGAACGTAACTTATAATAAACAAATGCGCCAAAAGGCGATGTAATTAAAAGAAGAAGGAGATAGGAGAGGGGAGAGAAGAGAAAGGAAGAGCGCGAAAAGACGGCGTTGCAATCCGACCGCTTTCTGAGCACGCAGACTGGAATAATAACAATAATAACAAAATTAAATAAATAGATAAATAAATAAGTACAGTTACGTCTGTTGATTCAGATAGTATTCAGTAATCGATATTTGCTAGATTAATGCGCGTCAGATGCGTGATTATAGGGAGCTCACAGCCGAAAAAAAAAAGGGAGAGAGCTACTATAATGGGGGGGGGAGCCAGGTAGACAAGGAGAAGTGGGAGAGAGGAGCGCCACACACGAGAGACTTGCACGTACACAGAGAAGAGAAACAAAGAGAGAGGAGAGCGAGCTATGTCAACTGAGAGCAGTTGTGTGGGTTTAAGTGGCAAGAGAAAAGAAGCAAAAGAGTCGTGGTGGAAATTCCCTTTGGCAAAGAGGTAAGGTATAAAAGAAAGAAATGCAACGTTTGCAGTGCAGTTTGAATAAGTGCGAAGGGGCGCGCACACACAAAACACACGCACACACAAAGTACACCACACCAAAGCACAACCTCTCACTTCTTACGAGGGCTATTATTACTTAGCTTCCCATGTAGCAGGAGAGACGCTTAAGAAAAAAACCAAAACGAAACGCACAGCTTTTACCTTCGACTTTGGAAGACAAACGGGACAGAGCGAGATCAATGACAGTGAAGGCGCGAGTTCCGCCGTCGCCAAACGAACCCAAAGAAAATATATGAGCACGACAGAGCACGCAACTCTGTTGCAGAAGAAAAAAAGAAACGAACAAAATCAGCCTTTCACACTTACAAAGAAAGAGAGAGAAAAGGGAACGAAGGAGATGCACACGCAGAAATCAAAGCAATAAGAAGCACAAAAAAAGAGAGGTGAATCCCACAGTTTTATCTTTATTATTTGCTGATTTATTGTCGTTGTCGTCCTTTTCGAAATGCGACAACTTCAAACCACAACACAGGAGAAAAAAAACTGATGTCCTCTTGTTTTTTTGGTTGATGTTAACAGATAAAAGCAAACTTAAGGGAAAACGTGGGGCAGGGAATATAACGAGGCGGAAGCGAGCGAGGGTCTCTATCACCGTAAACCGTGACGACTTACCGTGTGTGTGTGTGTGTATTTATGTATGTAGTTAGCGAAAAAAAAAAACACGACGCTGTTTTCTTCTTGTGCCTTTTTTGTCTTCTTTTCTCCTCTCACTGCCGTGTCTGTGTGTTCGTGTATCTGCTACGCTGGCTTTGCGACAACAAAACAAAAAAAGCTGCAATACGGCTGAAGTGCGGAGGGAAACTCACCCGCCACAAGAGGAAGCACAGAGCCAGCAAAATAGGGTCTTTTTTTCTTTCTTTCTTCCTTTCTTCTGCCGTGGGTGCGCACACGAGGTGACGACACTAAACAGGTAGACGAGAACTCAAAATGACAGAATGCAAGGAAATAGTGAGAGGGGAGACTACAAAGCCAATACAAGGCAAAAAGAGAGACCTGTGCAGCAAATAAAGACAATCGAAAGCAGAAAAAGGGGGATTTTAAAAAGAGAGAGAAAACAACGATGGATCCGAAGGTCCCTCCCAGCAGTGCTGAAGTAGTTTCTTTTTGGTGTCGCTGTTCTTCTTTGCTGAGGAAACGCTTAATAGAGAGGTACTTCCTTCGTTCCTTGGCTTTTATTCTTGTTTTCTTCCGGTGTCTCCTTTCCTTTTATGAACGACGCTGATGAGGTTAAAGAGGGGGAGGCAAAGGCAAGAGAGAAGTCAAAAAAAGCACAGAGTTTTTTGTCTATTGACAGATAGAGATCGCACAGAAAAGATGCAAAATAATACAATAAAATCAGGAGGAAAATGCAGTAGACTACGGTTGCTCTGGAGCAGCAACAAAAACAGAGTTTGTTTTTGAGGGGTTGTTTCTTGTTTGCGCTCAGAGCGTCTCCCCAGAAGTCAGAAAAAGAAGGTGAGGGGGGCCGACGTAGAGGGAAGGTACACAATACAAGTTGAAGCTGATTGATTTTAGCTGCGATGTAGGCATGTAGATGGAAGACGGAGAGAAACGGTAGAGAGGAGAGAGTCAGGTCGGCCGCACCTTTTACGGACTCATATAGCGTCCTCTTCTGGGCTGCATGTCTGCGGAGTGCGTGTGCATGTGGGAAATGAGGGCTTCTTCTTCTTTTATACGCTGCTTCGCATCTGCCACCACAACATTCGACGTCATCGTCTGTTGACAAGGGAAGAGCACGCCGCAGTAATCCTTTTTCTCTCGTTTCAACAAATCTCTACGGACAGAGAGAGGAAAGAGGGGCACGAAGCACAGCGGTGTGCTTCCATTTCTTTGGGAGTTGTCTTCCAATGAAGTCGCCACTGCATGGGAGTGCAGTGAAGAAGACGCTGGCGTTGCGGCTGACGCCTGAGAAGTGGAAAGGGTGCAATCTGCTTGTTATTATTGCGTTGTGTTGTTTTTAGCAAGTATAGCAGATGTCAAAAGCAGCTGCGCAACATGATTCATATGAGAAAAAAAAAGCCACAGACTTCACGCAAACCCCAACAGCAGATCACCACGGCAGCACACACAGACTCGGGAGATAGCGGAGCTGGCAGCAGCGTTAAGGCGGTCGTGGTAGGACTTCTGCTCTGCCTGCTGTGCTGCATCGGCCTCCTCGATCTCGCCACATAGCTGCAGTACCCGCTGCTTCAACTCTTCACGGCGCTGCTGCAGCACCGTTTCTTCTTGGGTGTACTGGCACTGCGCGGATGCGAATGCCGTCTGCTGTTCTGCCCGCTGCGCGGTCAGGGCCGCCAGCCTCTCCGCTTCTGTCGCTTCTTTGGTGGCACAACCTGCAGTGACGATGGCGGCACTGTCTGCGTCTTCCTCAGCCTCCCTCGCAGCAGTATCGAGTGGTGCAGGAGGACTGTCTCCGTGGCCTCCGTGGTTCCTTTCCTGGGCTTCCGGACGGCACGCCAGCTCGTACTCGTTGGTTAAGAGTTCCGACTGTTTCTCTCCGTTCAGCTCCGCCGCTGCCTTCTGCAGCTCCAGCAGCCTTTCTTTTAGCTGCTGCACGGCTGCTTCGCCCTCCTTCCGTTGGTGTTGCATGCGCACCAGCTGGCTTCGGAGGTTCACCAAACTGTTCTGTGGGTCCAGGAACTGAGCGACGTAGCCGTGCACTTGGGCAGCGCGTGTGCAATACTGCTGGCGCAGCGCTTTCACCTCGCGACGCCGCCGCTCCACCTCGCTGATGAGCTGCAATCGCGGCTGTTTCAGCTGCTGCATGTGTAACACGCAGGACTGCACATTGTCTCGCTTGTGCTCTGTTTGCCGTATCAGCTTTGCTTTCTCTGCACGCAAGGCTTCCAGCCGCTGAAGCTCCTGCATGTTGTGAACCTTACCGGTGCGCAGTGCGTTGTTATTGCCGGACAGTTCACGTAGCAGGCACGCAGTCCGATCCAAATGCGCTTGGTCCTGTTGAAGGGTGCGCTGCGCCTCTGCGAGGGCCTCGGAGAAGCTCTGCAGAGCTGCATCGGTAGCCGCGTCGAGATTCTCGAGCATCGTGAGGAGCGCGAAAGATGGTTGTGCCAACAGAAACTGCCACAGCTTTCGCGAATGGAAAGAAGAAGAGAAAAATAGAGGCAAAACAGAGATTGTCTGTCGGCCTTGAGTACCGGTGGCAAATGACTCGTGTGGCAGATCACGCGGCGTCCTGAGCAAGACGATTCCTTTCGTGCAAACGTGAAGAGCAAGACGAGCAACGAGATGTACCGCGAACCAAAAAGGCGAGCGCTAGACGACGTCTGTTGAAGTACCGCTCGACTGTTGGCGTACGTGACGGTTGGGGTGCCTGTGTGACACCTCTAACGCAAGAAAGTGACGAGAAAGAGAGTTTTCTTTTGTTGTCACGCCTCGCTTTGTTTTGTCTTTCTTTGTGGCTCATCATCGCGTCATTTCCTCGTTGCTTTTCTCTATTTTCTTCTTTGCAGATCCGAGGTGCAGGAGTGGGCGAAGCACCTCCACCTGGTTCTACAGTTGTGCTTTTCCTTATTTTGACGGTGGTATTTTCCGACATATGACAGTAAAGCGTCGTGTGTTCTCGAAGTCCTCGCCCTTCGAAGCAAGACACTCGTCACGAGGTAGGAAGGAAGGAAAAACGGGGGGAGGTGGCCAGGTGGAGACAAAGCCACATCAATGAGCACGTGAGTGAGAAAACACCGCCACATCGTTGTGTACACAGGAAGGCAATAAAATACACGCTCACAAAACAGAAAACCGAAAACAAGATCTCTAACACACCACTGTGAATACAGTGATGAGTGCAAAACGGGAGAAAACAAAAGAAAAATGAAGGTGAAAACTCTAGAAAAACCAACTCAGCGCACAAAGGCAGATAGATGGACAGAAGACGGTGTCGCGGAAAGCTGAGACGTGCTCCCCTCTAACTGTAGTCGTCAAGGATGCGACACAGTAGCGTTGCATACGTTTCCCGAACATCAACGCGAGACACCACAATCACACCCACCGCAGCAGCTAAAAGAGCACAGCCAAAAGAAGAAGAAAGGGTCGAGGGACGCAGAGATCCCCCTCCTCATAGAAGCTCCACAGTGCCACCACTGCAATTCACCTCCACGCATGGGTACAGAGAGGGCGACAGCGACACCCCAGTGAAGGCCACCCCGCACTCCACGCCGTTCCACTCAAAACTGATGGAGCGTTCATCGAGGCGCAGCGTGCAGGCGATCTCATCTCCCGCACGCGCCACCCTGTCCGGCGAGGCTGAACTCTCCACCGCCCTCTGCGACGGTGAAGACAGGCAAGACGATGCTGATGGATTCACGGCTGTCCCCCTCTCCACCCCTCGCGCAAGTCCCCTACACCTCTGCCACCGCCGAGCCGCAACGGTCTCCGCCGCCGCGCTCCACCCTGCGTAGGACTCACCCCTTATACCCTGCGACGGTGCGTAGAGGACACCGCCCTGCAGACTCACGTAGTAGCAGCCATGGTACTTCAGCGCGTTGCGTCGCACGCCAAAGCTCTCCAGAGGGATGTAGCGATCTGCGAAGCCCACGAGTACCTCGCCCGTCGCGCAGTCCGTCAAAACTCGAATAACAAAGCGGTACTTGTGCTGGAGGTGGTAAAGGCCGGCCGCACTCATGCGGGAGGCGTAGATGGCGTGACTCATGGAGGTCAGTGCCGCATAGCAGGCCTCCGTGGCGCTGTCATCCGCTGCTCTCTCGACTACGCCTTCTGCGGCACTGCTCGTGGCGACGAGTGGTCGGTGGAGCTGCCGTCCTTGCTTGCTTACCAGCAGACAGCCCGCAGTGGTGCTGAATAGCAGCGCCGCACGGTGATTGGCTGCAGAAGAGGACGCTAATGCCGCTGCAGAGGCACCAGACGCAGCAGCTCCACAGGAGTCCCTGTTGCAGCCGAAAGCGGTATACACCGGAGGGGGTGGGACTTCAGCGTAGATCGCGTCCAAAGCGGATTCTCTGGTGCCGTACCGCCCAATGGGTCCCGCGGCACGAAGTCCCCCCGACCTCTGCGGTGAAACCGTCAAGAAGGCCTGTGAAGGTCGTGGAGACACGCCGGCAGCAGCTGCGGTGAACAGCGAGACGGAACGACTTGGTCCCGTCACTCTGTCGTTGCCCTCCCCCTCCCCCGCGGCCGCAACTGCTGTCCTCCCAACCGTCTCTGCGCTCGTGGGGTCGAAGAAGCGCAGGTCGAGGGCGTGTGTGGTTTGCGGGGAGCGCGCGCGCGGCGGAACTGCGGAGATGCCGCGTTGTGGTGGTGGTGCGAGGTCATACGCGTCTACCGACGGCAGCGACTCTACCGAATCCGTCAGCAGCGGGTTCATGATGGGGCTGGCGAGGTGCTCCATCGCCGTCATCTTCGACTGCAGTGCGGCCACCTCTCTTTCCAGGTGCACGCGTGCCTGCTGCTCCTGGGCGAGCATCGCTGTTACAGACGCGGCCACACTGCGGCCGTCCACGTGGAGGCACGTCGGCGCACCGCGGTTGGCGGAGAGCAGCGCGTCGGAGAGGTCGCGCGATACGCTGTCTACCGCCACGCCGTCGCTGTGAAGCGACACATCAGCCTTTGCGTGCTCCTCGTGCTGCTGGTGCTCGCGATCAATGGTGAGGACCTGTTGAGGGAGCTTCTTTGCATCGTCGTCCTCCCCACAGCAGCGCAGCACTGCGGCATCGCGCTCGCTGCACACACGGGTGTACTCCTCTCCCAGCACCTGCAGCTCCTTCTCCGCCTCCGCCAGCCTCTTGGTCAACGTCCTCGTCTTTTTCTTGTAGTGCTCCACCTGCTTTGTGGAGGCGTCGTCGGCGCTGCCACTGCTGCGTGCTTCTCTCGCCTGCGCTGCCTGTTGCTTGAGTTCATCGCATCGCCTCCGCAGCTCCTCCACCTGCGTCTGCATTTCCATCAGTCTGGTGTCCTTCTGGAGGGCAGCTTCTTCCGCCACGTGCAACTCCTGGCGAGTGGCCTCCAACAACCCCTGCAGCTCCTTCGCCTCCTGCGTCGCCTGTGTCTTCAGCGCTTCCATAGCGGACCGCGTCTCCCACTCAAACTTGCTGTGCTCCTGCTGCAGGTCGCGCAGCTGACGCTCGAAGACGTCGCGTTCATCTTCAGCCTCCACCAGCGCCGACTTCAGCGTCACCGCCTCCTCTCCACTCTCCTGCGCTCGCTCTTTCAGTGCTGCGCAATCTTGGCGTACCTTCGCCAGCTCTTTCTTCGTCGCCTCCAGTGCTGTGGCATCCGACGTCGCGGTCGCACGTCGCTCCTTCTCCTCCTTCAGCTTTTCTTGCAAGGCCTCCACGGCGTCTCTCGCGCGGTTCTGCATGGACTCCAGCTCAGCCTCCAGCTGCTCGATGCGGCGATCGGCGTGCTCCTGCATGCGCTTGTAGGCGCTGACTTGATGCTGAGTCGCCGTCAACTCCTCCTGCAGCTGTGCCGTCGCTTTTTTTGCTGGGAGTTCGAAGGTCACGACTTGGCGAGGCGAGCGAGGTGGTGAGGATAACGACGACGGCTGCTCCTGTGGAAATGGCGGTGTAGGTTCCAGAGCAGGGTAGTCGCCCTCCGTCATCGTGAACGCATCCGCGCGCCCTCCCTGAAGACGCTGACGCTTCTTTTCCTCGTCCGTCGCCTCCTTTGCAAGCCACAGGCGCTCCTTCTGCTCGTAATCTGCCTTCGCGTGTTCCACGTCTGCAGTCAGCGTTTGAAGTTCCGCTTCCTTGGCCGCCAACGCTGCCTCGCACTCCGCCACCGACTTCGTCAGCTGTGCTGCACAAGCTTTCAACTTCGCCACCTCCTTTTTCGAAGCAGCCTCCATGGCAGCTTTCTGTACCTCACACTCCTTCACCGCCGCAGCAACCGTCGCTGCAGTGTTCGCCTCGGTGTCCTTCTTCAGCTTCTCCATGCTCTCCTTAAGCACTGTCTTGGCCTTCTCACATTGTGCCAGCTGGAGCCGAAGTGTTGCCATCTCCCCAGCATCCGTCGCTGCCGATCCCATCATCAGAGAAGTGTTGGCTGACAGAGCAACACCACGGGGGGTTGCCATTGGCGTGGTGGACGCGCTTGCAGTCCGCGCTGACGACACCGTCACCGCCGCCGCCAGCTTTTCCTTCTGCTTCTCCAACTCCTTCTGCAGCCTCTCCTGTGCTGCCTGTGCGACCCGTGCGGTGTTCTGCGCCTGTCGCAGCTCCTTCTGCGAATCCAGCTTCAATGCTGTCGCCTCCTTCTTGAAGGTCGCAAAGGCCGCTTTCTCCGCCTCCCACTTCCCCTGCAAGTCTGCTGCCTTCTTTGTCATCTTCTCTAACAGCTGCTCCATCTTGATCTTCTCCTTAGCGAGAGCGGCCATCTCCTTCTCCTTGTCCTTGTCCTTGACAGCCTGCTTCACCTCCTTCGCCGCACCAGCACCAGCAGCATCATGGGCGCTCCCAACGCTGCCCTTTGCGGTCTTCACCGCCTCAGCCGTCGCCACACTCCCTACTGACGACCGGGGTGTCCGCGGCGCAGACGCCAGCGATTCCCGACGGGAGGCGGCAAGTCGCGCTCGAATCTCCTCAACTCGCGAGGCCATGCTAGACCCACGTGGCGTCGCCAGCGCTGCTGGAGCAGTCGCCGGCGTCGCTGGAGCCTGAGTCGCCTCCTTTGACTCCTCAGGCGCTGCAGTGCTTTTCTCCTTCCCATCCTCAGCAGGTGACTTTGCATGGGGGCCAGCCAAGTCACCGGTAGACGGAGAGGGGGAAGAGGGCAAGGATGTGTCGGCTGCACGTCCCGCCGGTGCAGTTTGAAGCACCCGTTGCCGAGGTGAAATTGGCGATGTGGGTGGAGACGAGGACTGCGCTGTCGTGTCAGGCAACGCCAGTGGTGCAGCGTCGTTGCTTTCTGTGGCATTCACCTCCTTTGCTTCTGACTTCAACAGCCGCGCAGAGGCGGGTGGTGCAACGTTGGTGGCCGTGGCAGCCCCACCACACCCACCAACCACTGCTGTGCCAGCCGCGGCAGCTCGCCGGCGCGGGGAGAGAAGAGGAGTGGGACTGGTAGAGACAGTACGAGGTGTTCGTAAAGGTTGTGCGCCCGCAGAGGCCGTCGGTGCAGGCGTTGGGGACGACACCTCCTCCTCCGCTGGTGGAGCGTCGTTGGATTTGGTCAGCCGCCGTGTCACCGTCACCGGCACCACTGGGGGACTGTCAAGTGCCTCACCCGACTTTGCAGCCGCATGACCGCGGCCTCGATCCGTCATGTTCCCTGCCGCTGAGGGTGCGGAGGATGGCAAAGCAGCAGCAGCAGTGGTGGTGGTGGTCGTCGTGGTGGCTCGAGGGGTGCGTGTGGTGCGAGGAGAGGCGAGCAGCGTGGTGTGTGTGCGTGTTTGCGCATTTTCTTTCTCGCCTGATGTGCCGGAGGGCACCGCCGCGCCCGCTGCTGTTTTTGTCGTCGTGGCATCACATCCGTCCATCGCGGTCGACGGCGGTGACTTGGGCATGTCCTCTCCTCCTTCTTTGGGCGTCAAGGAAGAGGAAGAGGGAGCAAGGCGGCTGATCTTTCCGTGCACGCCCACAGGGGAGCGCTGATTCACGCTGCTCGGTGACAGACGGCCACTACCCGCGCTGAATGCTGGATGTGCCGGCGAAGGGATAGGAGGTGTGGACACCGGTGTTGGTTCTTCTACTGAGGTAGAAAGAAGGGTGGCAGCGTCCGTTATGGATGGCATGACACCAATGTGTGTGTGTGTGTGTGTGTGTGTGTGTGTGTGTCGTTGCACCCACACACCACAAAGAAATGTAAGAAAAAGCAGCTTGTCTAATTATAACTGCAGCGCTCTACACCGCGCCAGGTGAGAGAGTCTCTAAAGGGAGATCGTTGGTTGTGTGTGTGTGTGTGTGTGTATGTGCCCCTACCACACCTTTGCTTTCTTGCGCTTCTTTCTTTCGTGACTTTCTGGCTACTCTGAGCTTGAAAGAAAAGAAGGAAGACAGCGCGCACACCCACCCGCAAAAAAACAAAACGTGCAGAACAGCACACAACGTACACAAACGCAAATAAAAAAGTACAGAGGAGGGGGAGTCCCACAGAAGAAAAACACAAATAAAAGCAAGATGTCGCCTCTGCGCACGGAGGCAGACGGTACACGATGATCAGCCACGTTGGCAGTTGAGCTACACTGAAAGATGCGGTGCTGCAAAGAATGTCAGAGAGAAAAAGGGGTGTGAACCGGCGGGGAAGTGTGAACAAGAGCAGCTCAGGATAGAAGTGGGTGGGGAAGGGAAGAGGGGTTGAGCACAGAAAGGAGGACACGTAGTTTCGGCAGGCACGTGCCTACCGAACAGAGCGATAGCCTTTCCGGCCACACAGCGAGACACCGAGTAGAAAGCAGGTAACAGAAACCGATGTGATCCTCGACACCGTACACCATCCAGCTATCGAAAGCGCACAAAAATCAGAAACAGCTGCGGCGGCTGTGCCACTGAACGCTAGAAGGCGGCACCAAAGCTGTTGTGCATCCTACCTTCCCTCCCCCTCCCCTTCCTCTCATCTACGAGAGTAGCTGAGAGTGAAACACAACACACATTGGAAAGGGAAGAGAGGGACGACAATGCAGTAACCACCACCACCACCCTCTCTCCCGCGATCACTCTCTACGTCCCGGTATTAAAGCAAGGCAAATCACGATGTGGGGAAAATAGGAACAACACACAACACACAATACAAAAAGCGCTTCACGTCCTCTACAACTCTACGGTGGTTCTTCACGCCAAACTTCTGTCCTTCCTTCACTGTCCCTCTCCATCTCTTCTTCATCTACCACCACACAACAAGACTCTTTCGGCGTGCCCTCACGCCTTCAGCTTGCAGCGCTAATTCACACGGGTACGCCCACGTGGAGGCGGCGGTGTGCTCTGATGCACGTCAAGCACCAGCGCACCATCTGGCACCACTGCCCGCTGTCGATAGTGGTCGTATTGGCTCGCACTGGAACTGACGCTACGCAGTTCTCGCTCGCGGTGCGGGTGGCCATGCGCAGACCGAGTCACAGAGGACCCAGCAGAGACGTATTGAACGTTGCTAAAGAGACTGGGCGTGGCGTCACCAGCATCCCCCTGCACTGCAGCAGCAGCTGCTGCGGCGTCACGAAGCACTTCTTTTGGAAGCGGTGACAGCGCCTCCTCTGGGATACGCGAGTATCGCAGAATACCATCCCACTCCGTGTCCGGCGTCTTCTCTGCTTCACTGGTAACAGACTCCACGGCCGCACCGCGAGCGGGAGTCTTGTGCGAGAGCTTCAATACAAGGGGATCTTCGACAGCGCTGTTCTGCACACTCACACTAGCCGACGGAGACGCCGATGCGACCGCCAATGACGCGGTCACGGAGGCTGCACTGCGCTGAGGCCGTGATGGTGGAGCAAAGGAGGCCCGATATGCCGTTCGCTCTGTTCCCAAAAGTGCGTCACTCCCCTGTAGTCTCTGCTGTTCTGCTTTACGAGAGCACTGCGAAGACAACAACGACGACGATGATGATGAAGCTCTGCTCTCATTCCTACGAGGTGCGCTGGCTGGTTCAGACACCCGACTGTCCCAGCAGGGCTCCGACTCTAGTTCATCTCGATCCTCTGGCTTGTCACGCTGTGTGACGGTGGCATTTCGCGCAAGTGACGTGTCCGTGCTCATGCGGACTACCTCCTCCTTTTCATGCTCTGGTTTCCTCGAGTCGTCATTTTGTCGTCTCTGCTGCCGTGCAGTCAGCCCATCGGTATTCTCGTTGCTCATGGGACGTCGATGATGCAGCAGCGGAGTTGCCGGCGTCTCCGATGTGTGACTAAAGCGCATCACCATATCATCCGTTGCGACGGACGAGAGTGACGGCTGCGAGCTGCGGCGAGGACGAGTGAGAGGTTCTTGTGGAGACGGAAGCTCCGCCTTGGGTACCCCTGTACGTTGCTGGTTTCGCTGTTGCTGCTGTTGTTGCTGCTGAGGCAAGTCAACCGGAGAAGAAGGATCACACCGGGATACCGATGTTGACAACGGCTGCGCAGCAGGGTCGCGTAGCAAGGGTGCCGGCGTGAATGATGAGCCCGCCACGTTGTCGCTGTCCTTCCACACTCCCCTCCTCTTCTCCTTGACATGTTCCTCTTCTCTTTCATTTTGCTCGCCTAGTTTTGAAGGGGAGTCAACGATGTGCAGAGATTTTGAATTGCACCGCAGAGCGGCCGTGCAGCTTGTCAGCACGCGGTCCAATGCCTCTCGCTCCTCTGGTGACAGGGAAAGCTGTTGCCGCCTCTCCTGCAGCCCGAGGCGAGCTGCCGAGGTGGCAGAAGCAGAGGCCGCTGCTGCGGTGGACTTCGGTGCCTCGCCCTCCCTCCATGAAGTCTGTGGAAAAGGATGGATGATGGGCTCCAGCAGCTCGACCATCAACTCCAGCAGCTCCGGCAGACCAGACGAGGGGGCAGTGGAGACCACCAGCTGTCGTGAAGACTGCTGCGGTCGATTCTTCTCTTTTGCATCAATATGTGACTCGCGCTCCGCCGGCGGCGACTTTGGTCGCGGTGTAGCGGCAGAAGAGAGGACGCCCTGCACGGATGGCACACGCTGACTCTCGTTCTGAGAACAGCGGCTGTTCAGCTCTCCCATGTACTGCGACCGCCGCTGCATGTCCTCAATAGTCTGGTTGGCGTAGAGCAGCCGCTTGTTCAAGTCGTGTCGCACGTTCTCCAGTTCCGCGACCCGTCTTTGCAGTACATCTTGGCTTTCGAGCGCGCTGCGCATCCGACTGTCCTCGCGGAATTCAACCAGCGACGCACTCAGTCGACGACGCTCCTCTCGCAGCTGCGTCAACTCATCGCGGGCACGTGACAGCAGTCGCGTAGCATCTGCGCTTTCGTGCTCGAGAATATTCACGCGGTGTTCGAGTCGCGTGTTGGCCTGCTTCAGCGCGGTCAGCTGCTGCGACAGCTCCAAGGTGGTGCGAAGGTGCTCTTCATTTGCCCGTTGTGCCGCCGCCCGGGTGCGGTCCAGCTCTTCCCGTGCCGCTGTCGCCTCCGCCGCGTACTTGCGCAGGAGCGTCTGCTGCTGCTGTCGCTCAATCTCCGTGGCCGACAAACTTTCAGCTGAGCGCTGCTTCGCTGCGTCGAGTACCCGCTCCAGCTGCAGCTGCAGACTGCGTACCTCGACGTGCTGCTCGCTCAAGTCCCTCTCGTAGCGTTCGCGCAGAAGCGCCATCTCCTTCGCATCACACTCGCGCTGGCCCTTCATGCTAGCAACTTCGCCGTCCGCCGCTGCACAACGCTGCTTCAGCTCCTCATTACGCTGCCGGAGAACATCCGCCTCGGCTTCCGCATGCTGGCGGCGCTGGTCGAGTAACGCGGTGGCCTCTCGCACCGCAGACTCCAGGTCCGCCTCTAACGACTTGCACCGAGTCTGCAGGGCCAGTATCAGTTGCAGCACACTTTGCTGGCTCGACTCCTTTTCGAACAGGTCACGCGTCTTCAATCCGAGCTGTTCCTGTAACTGCTGCGCAAAGCCACGCTGTGCCTCGAGCTCGCTCTGCCGCAGGTCCGCCAGCTTCTGCATCTCCTCCAGTTTGCGGCGTGACTGCTGCTCGTTCTGCACTGCCGCCTCCGCCGCGCTCTCACGCTGCCGCTGCAGCAGTCGCAGCTGCGTCTCCAACTCTTGAATGTGGATCGCTCGCTCATGCAGTTGCACATCCTTTGCCTCCATCACAGCATTCGCATCCTGCAAGGCGCTTTGTGCCTTCTTCACCTCCTCTTCCACCTGCTGCAGCCGGCGGGAGGCGAGGGCGGCCGCCTTCTCTGCCTCGGCGGCTTTCCTTTGCTCGGCGTAGATACTCTCTTGTGCCTGGCGCACAAACTCCTTGCGCACCCGCGCACGCGCACGGTCCTCACGCTCCTTCATCTTTTCATAGAAGGCTTCGCTGATATACGTGGCGGTCGTGCTGTTCCCCCCAGTCGCGTTGCTACTCGTTGCCGAGGCACCAGCAGCAGCGTCGTTGGCTGAGGAGCGTGAACGGTTGCCTCCCTCGACATTCACGTGAAGTACACATCCACCTACTGCCCCCGTCGTGCGTGGCGACAGAACAGGACTGATGGTCGCCTGGTTTAACAGCTCCTCACGATCTCGCTCGGCTTTCAGTCGAGCCTCTTTCTCGATTTGCAGCTGCGCCTTCAGCGCACTCACCTCCCGCTGCTGCCGTGCCTCGGCCGCCGTCATCCGCTTCTCCGCCTCCCGCAGCTCCGTCTCCAGCTGGCGGAAGGCGCACAGGAACTCTTCCTCTGGAACGGTGCTGCGACGCACTGCATCCGTCCAGCGATCCGCGTACGCATCCGCAGCGGATTCACGTGCCTGAGCGATACCTGGCACTGCCGCCGCGATGGCCGTCGGCGACTCCGCGCCAGCGCCGCTCGTCTCGTGACCCTCCTTTAGCGCCCCTCGTTGCTGCGACAGCTGTGGTGGCTCGCGACTCGCACTGGAGGATGATGCAGCCTCAAACGACCAATGCATCGGGTCGTCGCCAGCCACCGGGTAGACTTCTCCTCGCCGTGTGGACTGCTGCGGTAATGGAGTGGTCGATGGTGCAGTGGACTCGTGGATGGGGTCGAGCTGCGAATCAGAGGGGGAGCGTCGGATGTGGTCGGAGACCACGGCACGGTAGGAGCGCTCGTCGATGGAACGGGAGTGATTTGGGCTGGTTGTGGTGGCAGCGTTAGCACCAGCACCGTCGTCGTGGGGGGAGGGATAAGAGACAGACGCCGTCTCGCGTTCCGTCGCATCGGTGATGACGGCTGCTGGAGGGATGTGTCGTGTCCGCCGCTCCTCTTTCTCCTTTCGTTCACGGGTGCTGCTGCTGGGTGTCGGACCAGTGCTGACGCTTGTCTGGCTCATCCCTTGCGACTGCCGCCAACGGGCTAGCGAGGAGGTGGAGATGACCGAGATGGACCGCGACGATGGGCTTTTCTGCGGAGCCTCCACAGCGATCTCTGATGGGGTCACTACGCTTGGGAGGTCTGACATTGCGCAGTGCAGCTAATATATCAACGCAAAGCAGAAAACAAACAGGAAAGATGAGGCAGTCGCACCGAAAAGAAAGGAGAGTAAGTTACTCTACTCCGTCGTGGAGTACAGCACCACACGCCGGTAGTTGAGACGGGTGCCTCGAAACCAGTGATGCACAACGGACGAAGGAGCGCACGCAAGGGAAAGAGAGAAAGCGGAGGAGGAAGGGAATTCAACGTGCGAGGAAAGCGAGTTCCACCAGCAGTGACGTTGTCGTGAGGTGCAAAACGCCCTCACACACGAAACAAGCAGAAACAGAAAGATGATAATGTCGGGGCTCTGTGAGACCGTCAAGAGATTGGAGAGGGAGGAGGAGGAGGAAGGCAGGGGGTGGGGGACAGATAAAGCAAAATAGGGGGGAACGAGTGAGCCCAACATTTCAAAGACCGCAGAAACGCGCCAGCAAAAAAAAGCAGAAAAACACACACAAACACACGCATACACACGACATAAGCACCCGCTGATAAACTAAAAAGGGAAAAATAGAGCCTTTAGGTGCAGCTGGTGGACACCACCCCTTGGACCTCCAGTGCGTGTGTAAGTTCGTGTGAGACAGAGCGCCTTTCTCTGGCAATGGGAGCTTAGCAGCTTCTCTCACATGATGAGCAGCGTTTTCAAGCCTCTAGTCCCGTGCATGCAGGGTTGTAATGGGGCAAAAAGCACAGCAAACAACAGCAAAAAAAGACGTCCTCATGCCAGGTTCCTTTAGTGAATTTTCTCTGAAAATCTCTATGAAGGAAAAACACCAACCACAAGCATAAATGCTCTTTAAAAAAAAAAGACGACACAAGACTGTCAGCCCTTAACAGACATAAACGCACACGCACACACGCATGCACACATTTGCGGACACGCTCATCAGCACCTCTAACGCTTCTGCGCGACAAGGCCCGTGAACATGGCACTAATGCGGTCAGCGGGAACGTGGTGCACGTAGTTCTGAAGCTGCACAACCCACCTCCTCACTTCCGGATACTCCCTCCACACTGTATCCACCACCAAGGTGCACAAGACAAGCAGGCTCAGCGCAAACGCCAAACGCACCACACACCACACGACCGCCGGAATAAGAGTACACAACATAAACCGAGTCGCCTTCACAGACGTGCCTAGGGTGCCGCCCTCCCCCGCTGCGGAGAGAAGGGAGGTGTGGAGCGGTGGATTCGGCAGGTGCACCAGCATCGGTCGACAGTAGAGAGCTACTTCAAGTGAAGGCGCAGACGCAACTTCTTTTGCGGTTTGACGGGTGCCAGCAGGCTCAGTAAGCCACTGCACATCCCTGCGGCTGTAGTTGTACACGTGCGTAACGGTTACCTTCACCGCGACAGGTCGGGGTGTGACGGGCTTCGCAGGACAAGCAATGAGCTGTGCAGCGGGCTTCTCTGCAAGAAGCGCTATATTCTCCTGTAACGGTGTACCGTGCACACGCAATACACTGCTGTTTCCTGTAGAGTCGAAGATAGGAGAGGTGGACGACGAGACGCCAGAAAAAGGTCTTGCCCGATCTTCCTCGCGCTCGCACGCCGATTGCACGATTGAGGCGGTGGCCCGTGTATTCGCCATGCTAGAGAAGATATCTTCCACGGTTCTACTTCGACCGGCAGCTGCGAAGCGAGCGGTTTGTGTCTTGTCAATCCTAGTAATGAGCGCTGGCGTGTTCGACGCACCAAGCTCTTTTCTCGCCGCATCATCATCACCGCCACCCGGCGCAGCTCCATACACTGCAACAGTTGTGACGTCGTTTTCCTCTCCTCCGCTCTCCCCTGAAGCGTCGTCATCCTGCTCGAACGTCGGTGAGGCCATCAGTGTGCTGTAATCCACTGAGGAGCTTCCTTGACTGCCGGTCAGCGGCCGCGCTTCCGTCGCCCCCAGCGTGGGCCGCTGCGGCGAATTCGGAGAAGATGTGGTAGAGTGATCGTTGCGCGTATTCGAGGTCGTCTCCCGAGTCTTTTGATTTTGCTGTTGCTGCTGCGCAGCAGCGAAAACTGGGTTGTGTGCGAGGGACGTGAAAGCACGCAAGGCGGCGGCAGGACCATTCGCTGCAGACTTCTTTGCATCCCCTGCGGCGGGCGGCATCGGCTGGGGATGCGCGACAGATGATGACGAAATCACCGCGGTGGGCTTTGCTGCAGCGAGCAGCGCCACTCCTGTCGGTGGTGGTGCTGGCATATTCGCTGCGGAACGAGCTACAGCGGTGGTTCCTACAGTCACGCCAAACCCAGCGAAGGCGGGAGGGACACTGGCTGCATCAACAGCAGTGGTGGGTGGAAACAGATGTGATTTCTTCTCGGCGCTGCTGAACGTGCGTACCTCGAAGGAAGCAGCAAAAGGGTTGCTGTCACGCGGTGCCGGCGCAGCGGTGGCCGTTGTGCCGAAACCACCACCAACCAATGGCGTGATGGTGGTGGCCGCTGCTGCCGCTTCTGGCGCTGCAGTGGTGCCGAAGGCGTACTCCATTGCCTGCGGCGCAGGGAAGCCAAACGGCTTTGGCAGCTGCTCCTGGCCAAGCGACTTCACAAGAGACTCGGCGGGCCTCACCCCAACACCCGAAGCTACGCCTCCCGTTGTTGTTGCTGCTGTTGCCGCCTCCTTTGTGGTGGCCGTCGCAGGCGAGTCGAACGGTGGCCCAAACTGGAATGCAGCGCCAGCGGCGGTGTTGGGTCCTGCTGAGATGAAAGTGCGCTGGAAGGGGAGCCCCGGTGTGCTGACACCACCAAAGGCTGGCTTAATGGTCTCTGCAGACGCCTCTGGTGCCAAGGGGTCTACCCGCGTGACGTCCGCTGCCTGTGAATTGGTTGTTAGCGGGTACGCGTTGCACAGGAAGGAGCTGGGGAACGTCTTTAGTGAACTTCCTGTAGACCCCACAGCTCCTGCGGCTGCTGCAGCGTCAGTGGAGGCGGTCATGGGAAAGGGAGCGGATGGCTGAAGCGGATTTGCAGCTCCCGTCGCTGCCGCTGGTGTTAGCGAAGCTCTTGTCTCACCCTTCGGCATCCCCGCTGTAGCCGCAGTGAACGCGCTCGAGAACACGCTGGGCATGGAGCCGGGTGCAGGGACAGGAAACGCAGACGTGCCAAAGCCGCCAAATGCTCTGGCGACATCTCTCCCTTCGTTGTTGCTGTCGGTACGCGGAGGTGACGCCGGTGGCGCTTCCTCCGAGGAAGGCCCGTCAGCTGGGGTGTAGCCGACGCTGTACCCCGCCCGTGCCACCGGTGTTGCTCGGTGAAAGGCATTGGGGGGCGGTGGTGCGCCGAACACCTCCTTCGGTCTCGCCACCGCCGCACTGCCAAAGCCAGAGCGGAAGCCTGGACTGACATCGAATCCTGTTGCAGCAGAGGTCGTCGTCGTCGTCGCGGCAGAGAAGGCCGCAGGCTGCGACGACTCTGCGTGGCCCTCCTCAGAGTCGAACGTCAGCGCCCGTGCACCGCCGTCGAAGTCACTCCCCTGTTCTTCCTCCTCATCCGCGTACTCACCCTCTTCGTCATCGACCCACTCCTCCTCCTCCAAGCCTTCCTCCGCCTCGTCTTCCCATCCATCCTCTTCTTCTGCCGCCTCCTCGCTCTCCCCAGTGCCTACATCGTCGTTCTCGTACACCACATTAGGCACGCCCTTGTCTTCTACGGTGCGACTCGCATGCCCAGCAGGGGAAGCAGGTGCATGCATCTCTGCAGCGTACTTTGCCGGGAGTCGCGGTGGGGGACTCGCATCTGGCACCCGCAACCCAGACGGTCGCTGCCCACGTCCGCTGCGCGGTGCACCTCCACTGTCAACACCGCTGCTGTTGTGTAGCGCCGTCGTTCGAGCCCCGCTGCCGTCGCGACTGTGGCTGTGCGAATCCAGCTGTGAAGCGCCCTGACTGTTGTCGGTGTAGTGGCAGACATCGCTGCCACTGAGCCGCCGTGGATCCTCGCCAGAGCCCTCCGTCCACTCGTTGTTCGTTTCGGAGCGCATGGGAGAATGTGGTCGAAGATCAAAAATAATAGAAAGCTGCTCAGCTCCCGCTTCTCACAGTGACCTTGCTAGGTGATGAAGTCAGCGTGCGTCTTTGTTTGTGCGCACGTGTGCTCTTTACAGATGTATAAAGGTTTCTTTTGAGGAGGTGCAGAAGTTGATAATCACGAAATAAATGAGTAGGTGCCTTGCGGTTACGTGTAGGCAGTAGCAAAGAGAACAAAAAACAGAACAACAAGCAACAGCGGAAGAAAAACAGGAAGCTGCACCGACTCGTGTGAGCAACGCGCCTCGCCTCCTGCATTTGATTGTTTTTTTTTTTAGGAAAAAACAAATGTAGAAAGAAGAACACAGCGAGGAGGAAAACAAAAAGAAAGAGCGTGATAGAGTGCGCGCTGCACGAAATGACACCCACGCAGCACCGTTGCATCTTTGTAAAGTCAGCAGAAAAGCACACATTGTGTATAGCTATGTTGGAGCCGCAAAATACCGCGCATACAAAGCACGCTGTTGCGCTTGGTAAATCAGTCTTTCCTCAGGATTATAGCGATGGCAGCACCGCTTCCCCTCTTCACAGCTCACCAGTACTCTCTTCGGTATGGCACTTCTCATATATATATATATATATATATATATGTCCAGTAACAATAAAAACAGAAAGAAGATCTTATTCAAAGCGTTCCTCGGCAGTATATGTGCGTGCGTGCGCTGCACCTCCCTGCAAAGTCAGCAAAAAGGATGCTCGTGAAATGCAGGAAAAACCAGAAACCAGACCCACAGCAGCAAAGCAGGAAAAAGTGCTACTCGAAATCCTCCGCCCCTGTCAAGGGGAAGCGGAGACCCCTTCCCTGCCTACGTGCTTCATCATGGGAAGGAGATGATGCGACCACTCGTAAAACTCCGACGCACCCAGGATCGCGCGCTGCACGCTCTCTTCTGCCTGCAGCGCGGAGAGCGACCCCACCCAGCAGGGAAGTTTCAGCGATGTGTACGCAAACGATGGCACCCTGGAAGGCCTGCATGACTGCTGCGACAGCTCTGCTGCCGCTACGGAGTGCGTCACAGACGAGGTCGTCTGCTGTCGTGGTGCTGTGGACTGAACAGCCGCCGCTGTCATCTTCGAGTGTAGAACACTACGAGGTCCGGCGATGCGAAATCGTGCAGTGGCTTCCCCGCCACCGTAGGATCTCGCAGACGCCGCCACGGAAGCGCCAGTTGCACCACATCGCACGGTGTCCCGCGATAAGGAGGAGGAAGGTGGCGTTGCAGCAGTGTCACGTGATTTCTCCCCTGCTATGGCAGATGCACGAGAGACTGTCTCCACAAAAGCGACGCCAGACTTCCTCTCCGCTGACAGAGGAGAGAAAGAAGAGAAAAGAGCTTGTCTGGAAGAGGAATCTTTGAGGAAGCGCACAGAAGTAGCAGGCGTCTGGACAAGTGAGCTGCATCGCGGAACGTTACCGTCGTGCGCACCAGCTGCAGGGCAAGCGTCTGCGTGTCGGCTTTGTGCTCGAGGGACTGCCACTTTCAACGCATACGATGCTGCATCGCTACCGTCTGCAACACGCGGCGTATGCCACGGTGATGACGAAGGTGCGGAGTCGACTTCACGATGCGTTGTATCAAAAGGCAAACGTGCGTAACCGCCTGTGACTGATGCATCTGACGACTCGCGTGTACCGTTGCCCTCCTCGTTGACCTCCGTGCAGACACTATTTACCGGCAACGTGAAAGAAGTGGGTGTTCTTACTTCTCCGGTGTCAACATCAGCTTCATCCACGTCACTCGAGGTATCAGCATTGCTGAAGCTCAGCCACTGCATTTCTACCGGAGAGAAGCTCTCACGCGTCTCCAGTGACGGTTGAGACGCATTGCTGCGTAGAGAGGGGCAAGAATACAACGTGCAAGAGAACGAGCGGGCATCACCACAGAAACTGCGCGAGGAGTCACTGCTACTCCGTTCATGCGGTGTTGATGGTGTGTCCTGCAGACGCTGAACGTGCTGAGCAGACAGCACACTTTCGGTGGTGGACGCATGGGAGTCAGAACGTCTGCCTCGGTCGTTGCCGGGTGCAGTCCACCCTCCACGCACGTTGGGAGCCTCCGTGCGGGCAGATGCTGGAGGTGCATCCTCCGCTGCTGCCGGGTTCATTCGCCGCTCCACCAACGCCGATGAATGAGGAAAGAGTTTTTTGGCGTGCGATGAAGCCACCACGACTACTACCGCTGGCATCGTCGGCACGCGCGGCTCCGGCGAATCCACAGTGCCGTCATGCAACTGTGAAGGGGGAGTGGTGTCAGTCACACCTGATGAGCATGAAAGCTCTCCCTTGTCATTTCCGCCATCTCGCCAGTCATGCATGCTTGTCTTCGCAGAAGCTATCCCCGCTCGAGAAGCTGTTGCGCCGCCTACAGTTTCTCTTGCTTGTTTCACCACACGACTGACGTGTTCTTCTGAAAACGTTTCATAATGTGGTGTAATGAGAGAACGAGAAGAGGAGGATAAGGAGCTATACGAGCTTCTCCGGTGCTTCGGGGTCGCACGCCGCAGTCCGCGACTGCCCCACCTTCCCGCTGTGGGGCTTTCCTGGCTGCTGGCTAGCTGCAACGCCCCTGCAGAGCTCGGAGCGCTACTGGTGAGGGTTGGGTAGCGTCCTCGCACCGGAGACAACGACGGCGTGGCTGCCGGTGACTCTATAGCGACACTTGGATGCCTCGACACCCTCTGCGAAGTCCTTCCACTCTGCAGCGTCTCGCACAGCAGCTGATAGTACGGAATAAGGTGATCGACAAAGATGTCTTCCTCGACGGTGAGAATGCGGTGACGGCCCTCACGCTCGCGTTCCTGCAACATAATCCGGTCCACGCGTGCAAGTCGCGCCTGACAGTACGAGTTGGCAGCACGTGAGGCGGTGACGACCGCATAGCTGCTCCCACTACTTCTTCGTGCGCCAGACGGGCTTCTTCGTGGAGATGCTGAGGCACTCACACGAGCTGAGGGCGGCCGAGCAGGAGGACTTTTCCCTCCGTAGCTGTCGTGTTGGCCTAATTTACCAACGGAAAAAGGCTGCGAAGAAGATTCGCAACAGGGGTCATCTGCACGGAGCTGAATGCGTCTCTGGTGGCTGCCTTCAGAGACGCACCGGGGTGATCGAGTAGAGTCTCCGGCGGCATTAACAGCCGCCGTTGTATTTAAAGACGCAGTGCACGGTGTCGCTGTTGCATCAGGAGAGTGGAACTGCGCGGTAGGCAGCATCGAGGCCCCGCACGCAAAGAGGATGGTGATCCTGAGGACTACTTTTCCTTTTTGTAGGGATGCAATTAAGAGCACTCGCAAGAGCAGAAAAAAAGGTCAGAAAAAACATCAAGTGCAAAAGTGAGGCAACAGACAGAGCATCAGTGTTTCATGTCGTGCAAATATAAGCGTGTCGGTGCACGTGGGAGCTGAACAGTGCATATATAGCACCAGGCGCATTGCGGGCAAGAGGACGATCATGAAAAGTTAGGGTCTACGTGTGGGGCATGAGTAGAATGTAAGCAGAGACAAGCAGTGCCATTCTAAGAAGCGGAGATCGGGGGCGGCTACAACAGCACGCCACCCACAGAAAGAAGAAACATGAGAGCATCGCTGTCCATTCCGCAGCAAAGCACATGGATGTCAGCGTCTTTACACTTTTCTTCCTCCTTGCTGTGTGTGTGAGCAGCGACACACCACCCTCGTCGTCTCCTTCTCGTCTGTCCGCCCCCTCCTCTTCCCTCTCTTCAGCTTCACTTGCCCACCAGCGAGCCATGGTGAGCCAGCAGAACCCTTTTTCGGTGTGCGTCTAACTCTAGATGGACATTTGTGCTCGACGGGCCGGACGCAGCTTCAGCCGCGTGCTCGCATTTCCTTCTCTCCTCTGCTCACCTCCTTCCTTGCCATTCTGTTTAGTTTTCGTCCACTGTGACCCTTCCAATGTGCGACTTGTGCGATCATACACACGACAAAGAAAAATAGAGCACGTGACGATGAAACACAGAAGCGAGGGAGTCTCTGAAGAAAAAAAAAGGCAAGACGCTGCGAGCGGTGCAGACAACAGAAGAAGAAAAACGCAAGAAAAGAAAAACAGAGCTGTGCCTACGCACACACAGAGAGAGACGCACGCACACACACACACACACACACACACACACACACACAAAGACAAACAAGTATGCACAAAAGCAACACTAGTCGTCGTGAAAGCACAGATATGCTGCAACGTGATTGAAAAGGAAAGACGAGCAGCACGAGAAACAAAAACGCGCAGAAAAGGAGGGATACACAAAATCAAAGGCCTCTCCCCCCTCCCTTCAACCACCTCAACGTACAAACACACGCGTAGGCGCAAAAAGTGCGAAAAGAAAGGAAAACGAAGAGAAACAGCGTAGAAATTGCAATACAGACAAAAATAAATACAGCAACGGAATCAGCCAGGGACGGCACTACCAGCAGCAGAGAAGAGCAACGGGGAGAGGCGCATCATCGTGATGGCTGCTCTCTCCCCCTCTCTCAGGCCCGTTTTTTTTTTTTTTAGCGTCTCTCGCGTGGCTTGTCGTCGTCGAGCTTGGTTCCCACAGCGAGGTGGGTCACCTTAGAGCCCGATGCATCAACGGTGGGCGGGCGATCGATGTAAACACACTGCTTCGGTGGTGCCTGTGGTCCGCTGTGGCCTTCACGAATACTCGCCGGAATTGACATGACGGTACGGCACCGTGGGCACATAGCGAGGCTCGTATTCTGCGGAAGAATCAGAATGCAGCGGCAGCACACGCAGGTGACGCTGAACTGCTGCACGGGGGTCACAGCCGTGCACATGGGGCAGCGCACGGACGGTGCACCAATGGGGTAGGCCAGGGTGACATGGCACTGCTGGCAGGTGATCTGCCCGGTGGACTGCGGTGCGTGCGGCATGGTTCAGCAAAGAGAACGGTCCTGTTTTCTTTTTATTTTTCACGAGTGTCTTTTACGGGTGTGGGTGTGTGTAGGTCAAGAGAGCTCAAAAAAAAAAAAAATCACGGCGCAATGGAGGCGAGGAGTGTCAAACGAAAATACAAGCAAAACAATCGAGAAGTCAGTTTAAATGCAAATCTGCAAAGCGTACTTGGAGGGAGGGTGTAACAGTGCCGCTGTGTGTGCCGGTGGTGCGATGAAGGCAGCAAGAGGTTTTCTTTTTTACGGCGAAGTGGTGGAACAGAAAAAGCAAAGAAGAGAGGAGGAAAAGGCAGGAGAGCTCAACGCAACATGGGACACGGAGAGAATTGTGCATCTGCCAGCTGGCGAAAGAGAAAGAGAAAGGATGTAGAGTGGAAAGCAGACAGGCCTGCACAGCGACTGAGCAGCAGAAGGCTCAGAGTTCCTCAGACACTGCAGGGCACAGCTCCAGGGGAATGAAGTGGGAGCGCCTGAAGTTGCCTCATTTCGACACATAGTAAGACGAAAAAGAAGCCATCGAGAGGGACGTTGACCACCTTTCGGAGCGGTATTTACTTCGCTCGCTTGTTGACGGATACCCGTTAGTCAGTTTCCGACATGCAGGTGTCCTCATCGAAGCAGCGAGTGAAAAGAAAAAAAAAAACAGAAGAAGCGGCGTGCCGCTGCACAGCTACGGCTGCATTGAGAGTACCATTAAAATGATCATCCAAAGTGCGTACGCGAAGAAGAAACAACCCCATCAGAGAAAGGAAGCGAAAACAGAAACACGGGGGGGAGCCAGAGAAAGCAGTGGATGACTGCAAAAAAATATATATGAGGAGCATTAACTGGCATCATCTGCATCAGCTCTCGCAGCTCGGCCACGGTTTCTCAAGTTATCCACACACACAAAGTACTATTTACCTATCGGCTAGTAGAACGATGTTCTTCACATGGAAAAGGAAAAACAAGGCAAAATATATGGAGCGAAACCATAAGACACCGATGCCACTTCCTCACAAAATGTGGCGTGATCTCTGGCATCTTTTCTCTCTCTCTGAGGAGAGCAGCACGCAGCTCACCACGACGGATTCCTTTTGCTGCAGTTCACTTTGAAGCACCACAGAGAGAAGAAAAAAGAAAACACCCAGGGCCGCCGCCAGGGTCTTCATCGGCGGATCACTGCTTCCCCCCCCCCCTCATCGCCTCCACCTCGCATCTCCCCCCCCACACACACACACAACACCATCACACACCTCTATCCTCCTCCTAGAGTCTCTACTCGTCATCCCCGTCCCCAAAGAAGAGCGGGTCCGTCTTGTAGCGCTCCAGCAGATCATCCACCTCAAAGCCACCCGCGGCTAAGTCAGCGTTGTCGCGCGCCTTCGTCGCCGATGACGTCGCAGCGACAGCGGTGCCACCAAACACGGCCGCAAACGCCAGCCTCGAGCTATTCTCTGCCGCATCTGCTGGATGTTCACCACCAGCACCAGAAATGGCAGATGGTAACGACCCTTTCCGTGCTGAATCAACCCGCGGCGTCGCAGAGTTAGCGGAGCCGCTCGCACGACCAACCGCCGGCGTGATCAGCGGGGGCACGCCGGGGGGTCCCCACACATCGTTGAAGGCCGTGCTGCCAATGCTGCCCACCGTACCACCACCACCAACAGCACTATCACCGCCGACCCCGCTCCCAGCAGGTCGGCCCCCAGCGTACAAGATAGGATCATTGTGCCGTGACAGGAGTGACAAGGACGCGACGTGGTGACTGCCGCCGAAGCCGTCATTCTCCTCACCGTCCATGCCGTCGTCGTAGTCGTCCATGCCATCGCCACCCTGCTGCAGTTCCCGCCGCCGCCGGCCCTCGCGCTCCTCTAAGGCGTACACCTCGCCTAGCACTTTTTCAATCCGGCGCTGCTGGCCAACGAAGCGCGGTGTCACACCAATGAAGAAGCGCACGCCGTCATGCTCGTAGCGCCGAATCACGTAGCGGTCTATGCGGACGGGGTTGCCCTGCGGGTCGCGCACCCACGCCCGGTCCTCCTCGGTTGAGTCGCGTGTGAGGATGGCGACCACCTTGATCCACGCCAGCACCACCTCTTCGATATTCAGTGTGCCCTCTCGCCGGTCGATGTCAACGAAGAGCTGCGCTGCAGCCGCGACGGCCGCTTCCTCTGTGAGACCGCGCCGCTTCTTCCCGCTGCTCTGCGCAGCAGCCACGGCGGCGGCGGCCTTCTTTGCCCGCTGCATCGCCGCCTGCTGCAACTGCTTCTCCGCCTTTGGATGGGGCGGCATGTTCGTCTCGGTGATGTTGGTGAAGGAGTCGTCCAGGCCACCTGCCCCGCGCACCCAGAAGGCACCGGGTGGGGCGAGCTCCTTCTCCTGCAGCAGTGGGTTGCTGATATGGTTGCTGGTGAAGTTCACATGGCCGGCGTTGGTGCCGCTGCTGACCGCTCCGTCCGCGTGCACGCTGCTCTCCGCCACGCTGGTGCTACCAGTGGGACTGCTGACAGACCGTATCGGCTCCACCGGGTGCTTCGCAGCGGCCGCAGAGAGCGTAGGTGACCCAGTCGCACTCGCAGCAGCAGCCCCGTGTTCCTTGTCCTTGTGATCGTCCGTTGAGCACGGAAGCGGCAAGGCACCGGCGCCATTTGACTCCGTCATAGTGCGCAGCTCCGCCTCGGTGCAGCACCGCAGCACGTCGCCCTGCCACAGCCCCATACGTGGGATGTCCTCTGCCACAATGATGACGTCGTTCACGTGGCGAGGTGGGGGGACAGTGGTGCCGGCATGCAGCAGGCCACGGTAGTTCCACGACCGCTGCTCCGGTACGGAGTTGCTGTCCACCGTGGTGTTCAGCTGTTGTGCCATAATAAGGGCAGCACGGCGGGCGTAGGCCGCACTGGCCCAGATGCACATGTGACCGTCTTCCACCCAAATTCGAAAACGCTGTTTGCGGCGGTGCAGCAGGGCCACCTTGCGGGCCTCTTCCGCTGGGGTGGTGGGGCGGGTCTCCGTGGAACCCGGTGCTGGCAGCGGCGGAGGCGGGGGTGGTGGTGGCGGCAGAGGCACCGCAGCGCTGCCGCTGTTGCCGTTAGTGACAGCAGTGGTGGAGGCCACTCCACCCTGCCCTGGCAACAGCGGTGGTGGTGGTGCGGTGGGCGGGAACGTCGGCACACGCCCGACACCCGGCCCGCCGCCACTCGCAGCGCCGGGCATCTCGTTTGTGTGGGGCGACGCCGGTATCGACCGCGACTGCGGGCTGCACCGGTGGGAGGAGGCAGCCGCCACCATTGCCGCTGCGGCCATCGCTGGTGGGTAGCCGGTGGTGTTCAGCGCCGGGTGCCGCAGCGGGGTGGACTGGACGTTGAAGCCCGACATCATAATAATGGGGTACTTGCCACAGTCGTTGGTTTTCATGCCGGCATGACGGCGTAGTGGGGCGTTGTTGCTGCTGGCCTGCTCAGCAGACATGAAGAGTTGGTTGTACGACATCGCGGCTGGGATGTCAGGCTCGAAGAGGTACCCCTCCTCTTCCAGCCGCTGAACCTGGGGGTGGTGGGGCTCAGCAAGGTCCTCGGGGTTGAAGCCGCTCATGCCGATGTGCACGGGTTTCTGCCCAGCCTTGGCAGTGCCCGCCTCTAACAGACTGCGCAGACGCACGCGGAACTCGCGCACGAACTGCAGCATGGGGATGTTGGACAGCGGGAAGCGCAGCAAAACAGGCAGCATTGGGATGGCCTGCGGGTTAATCCGCGCCTCGATGCACTGCCGCACATACATGTACGTGGCGAGCATCACCATATTGCCCAGGATCTGATCCCCAACGTCCTTGTCAACGAACATCGTCCCCTTCAGCAGGTGCTGCTCCACCTCCGTCTCCGCGTCCACGTCGTCGTCGCCGTTGCAGTTGCCCTCCTTACGCGGGAAGCGCCGAGTCAGCCTCGCAGCCTCACCCTTCATCTTCACTGCCCCCTCCTCCTCGCCACCACCGCTGCCCTCGCCTTCGCTGCTGCCCACCCTACCTGCGGCAGGACGGCGTAGTCCCACCGTCGCAGGGAAGAAGCCAAACATGCCCATGATCTTCACATAGGAGTTGCCAAAGGGTACGTAAAGGGGGTCGTCGACGGGCTGCGGCTTGCCAGGGTCGTAGCGCGACGCAATTACGCACGGCAGCGGGCGCACATCGTAGGCGCAGGGGGACGTGACGTGCTTGTAGTGGCTGGCTGCGTACTCGTGCGGGGCTGCCGCGGTGCCCGCCGCACCATCCACCGGCTGAATCGGGTTGCCGACGATATCCGCCGCGGCGGTGGTGCTGAACCGCGTGTGGGCGGCTTTGCCCTTCATGTATCGCCGCGCCGCAACGTAGCCGGAGATGAAGTCGTCGAAGGAAAGCTCGTCCATCGACATCATCATCGCGGCCGGCGGGACCGCGTTGGCGGGCGTGCCTGAGATGTGCGGCTGTGGCTGCTGACTCTGTGAGAGGGCTCGCGTAGCGAAGCCGCCGTTGCCGGTAGGACCTCCATGGAATGCGCTGCCGCCCCCAGCTGACGATGGTGACGCGACCGGCGGTGACGGCGGCGGCGGTGGTGGTGGTGGAGGCGGGGGAGGAGGCACCATCCCATGTGCACCACCGGCAGCCGCAGCAGAGGCTGCAGCACGACGACCCTGTTGTGCCTCATATACGCGTTGTCGCTCCGTCTGCTGTTCTTGTAACTGCTTCCAGTACGCCTGCCGGAGCCCCTCGTCGGTGTCGAAGACGCCCAGCTCGTTATCGCGAATCAGAACTTGGTAGAGCCCCTCACGCGAGTCGGCGTAGCTGCGGAAGTCCATCGGGCCTACCTTGGGCGGCTTACCCTGTGGATTCAAGCAATCCTGTGGGGATTGTGGGGATGGCACCGTCGAAGCACTCGAGTGCGGCTGAAGCAGTGGCGCCCCTGCATCGGTCGGCAGCAACGGAGAGGACACGTTCCCCCCAGCTACAGCGTTGTTATTGTTGCTGCTGCTATTGTGCGCTGAATTCGCGTTGCTTGCCAGCTCCCTCCTCTCCAGATACTCCTTGTAGAACTTCTCAAACTCCTCCTCCTCATTGATGGCAGTGGTGGTGCAGAAGTAGTCGCTTTCACGCGGCGTTTGTGCGCTGCGCAGGGCTCTAAAGTAGTACTTCGCGGTGCGACGGTAGCGGGAGTTGTAGAGGTGCTGGAAGAGCGGGCAGTCGGGGCTGGGAAAGAAGGCCGTGGTGAGAGGGATAAGGATGATCTCGTTGCGACGGTTGCGACCGTGGCGGTGGCTGTAGAGGCCACGCTCGTGCGTCTCGTGGCTCGGAAGGGCACCCATTTATTCTCGCTGCGCTCTTCCGTTGGTTTTTTTTTTTTTGCTTGTAGTGTCGCTGTTTTTCTTCTCTGCTTTCCTTCTGCTCCGGTGAAGGCAGAGAGAAGCGGAAGCAGGTGCTCTGGGTGCTTACGTCCCAAAGTTCCGTCACCGTACTCAGAAGAAAAACAACACAGAAAAGAGAGAAAAGAAACGTGATCAACGTCAAAGCTGCCGTGTCTTATTTGGCAAATAGCTCCAGAGTGATCAGTACAGCTGAAGAACAAGAAAAGAACAGGGAAGCAGACCAGCTTAAAAACACGAGAACAATAAGAGCACGCGTGCAGGCCGTGTCAGAAAGAGGAGAAACACAGATGTGAGGGAAAGCTCTTCAGTATCGCTGATACCTTTTCTTTTATGTACTGCACGCTGTCTCGCAGAAAAAACCGGAGTAGCGCAAAACAAACAATAAAAAAGAGACACTACAACGAAAAAGAAAAGAAAGAGAAACCAAACAGAAAATGAGAGAGATACGAAGCTGCAAAAAGACGAGTGGTGTTGCTGTCTCGTTTAAATCCACTTTATTCCCTCTTTTGCTCTTCTTTGTTTGTTTCTACGAGCGTCGTCGTTGTAGCTCGCGTTCCTGTTCCACTTCTTTTCTTAGGTATTGACTCACCCAAATGCGCACGCACGGCGCACACAAAACGAGAGGCGGTGGTGATGAAGAAGGAGAAAAGAAAACAAAGAGAAGAGCAAAAACTCCGAAGGTTAGAATTTATCGTTACGACACCACTTGCGATTTCTGACTTTTTGAAGGGTTTTCCTTCTTTCGTCCCTTTTTGTCCTCTTTTACGTTGAGAGCCAGCGCCGGAAGAGACAGAAACACAGAAAAAAAGAGCTTCACGGCACCCTCAGTCTCTTCCCCCTCCTTCGCCACGTGTGTGAGCAGTTGAACCCCGAAGATAATTCAGTTTTCCTTTTGCCTGCCTTCTTGTCAGCAGTGCGAAGAAGATGGGCGAAGAGACACACAGCACTGCAGCAGAAGTTCTAGAGGCGATGCAAAGACGAAAAATAACAATAGCTTACGAGGAAAAGCAGGGAGAAAAAAACGATCAGCCGTAACCAGAAAAATAGAGCAAAATAAAGAGACTGCGTAGTCGTTAAACTCCTTAATTCAACGCAAACAACGTACAAAACAGACAAACAAACACAAATGGCCACAACACTTTGCAGAAAGACCACCGATGAAAAGCTCAGAAAAAAGACGGGAGCCACAAAGTTTGCTGTCCTTTGTGCAACCAGGTCACTGGCTTCCGCTTAACGATGTCACTTTCGGTTTGTGTTGCAATACTCACTTTCCACTGCAGTAACCCGTGAGAGGTGTCTCATCCAGGGAGCAATGAAAAAAAAAAAACAGCAGCAAAAAAAGTAGAGGGCGGAGGTGCGAGTTTCCTTACGAGAAGGCAGCACTGCGAGGAAAGCTGTCGATTTAAAAAAAAAACGGAACACAAACGCAAACACACCAACAACAGCTTCTTATGTGTTTTGTATTTCTCTTTCAGCTTTGATATCCTCGTCAGTCGCTTCACCTGTACCACTTTTGGTGAGCAGATATTTATACTCGACAGCTCGTGTTAAATTCGACAACACAGAAGGAAAACAGAACAGAAATAGGTCAGAATCAACGTGTGTTCTTTTTTCCCTATGTGATGCTACAAAAAACAGACTGTTAGCGCCAGTACAGCAGCAAGGGAGAGAAATCAGTTTTGAAGAGCAAAAAAAAGAGAACCAAGTACAAAGACTTCTAACAACAAAACCCACTTCAGCACCTTCCTCAGCAGTCTTTTTTTGTTGTTGCTGTTGTATGCTTGTGTGGGTATCTGTTTCCTTGTTTTCCGTTCCTCTCTGTCGAATAAAGTAGTATTTGTCGACAACGTGGAGTCACGGAACTTGCAGTACGCCGCACCAACACCAACGGAACGAGAGAGAAGGCCGAGATGGAAGAGAGGAGGTTGAGGAGTTCAGAAAGAAAAAGAGAGGGAGAGACAAAAACAGAAAGAGACAGAAAAGAGGAGATAAAAAAAACACGTAGGAAAAGAGCAGAGGAATACAAAAACAAACTCTGATCTTTGATGTTGAAACAAGAGCACACGATTTCTTTTCTTTCTTCTCTTTTCTTGTGAACGCGTACACTGATCACAATCACAACGCACGCCTGGGTGTTTAATCACGTGAAGTACTTTTTTCTGCTCTGCAGCTCAGAGCTGGACACCGTTCTTCGTCGTCGTCCAGTTATGTAACGTTAAACAGGAGCTGGCAGAAAAAATGAGCATGCACACCAGCACGTCACGCGTTGAAGTTCTCCGGCTTTTCGATTTACGATTTCTGTTAGGGAGGTGCGTGCCCAACAATGACTCAGGCAACAGGTTAACGCCTCCTTCGCTGTCTCTTTCTCTCTCGAGCGGTTTGGAAAGGGGTAGAACAAAATGCACACTGAAAAGGTTGCTAACACCATACGCAAACCAGAAAAAAAGAGAACAGAAAAAGATATATAATGATGGTGATCTCGAGCGTGGTATCGCGTTGTCGTAACAAAACGTACCCGAAGGAAAAGCTGGTAGTCCTTATTCCCTTGTTTTCCTCCTGTTAAGTGTGCCTCGTAACTGCTATCAGTCTTCTTTGAGTTGACGTACTGTGAGTTCGAGGCAGCGGCAATAAAGACCAAAAGGAAAAGGCAAAAAGAGAAGAAAAACACCAGCAAACTACGAGCCGTGTCAATTATGAATGTTCGACGTGTACGCCGTCTTTGGCCTACAGAGAATACCCACAAAGAGAGAAACCAGAAAGAACAGCTTTAGAGCAAAAAAAAGGGGGAATAGAGCCGTTGAGCTGCTCAATAGGTGTTCGCACTATGTAAAACAAAAAAAAAGAAAGAAATAAAAAGAGATGGAGAAGTGCTGACGTGTCATCATCATGTCCAGGTCAGAACAGTGGAAAGGTGGTAACGATCAGTTCCAATGTACCGGCAAAAAAACTCGAAAAGGGGGAAGAGAAGGAAGCAGAATATCGATAATGGACGTTGCGACGGAGGAGAGCATGAGATGTGGTTTTGTTGCTGTTGTTGTTGATGTTTCCTTTACTACCCACTTTATTGGCTGAATGAAGCAGGGGTGGAAAGAGAAACCGAGCTGCGCCACAGCTGAGAAGTGAGGCACCGCGCTGGCAGTGGGCGATGCAACGGAGAGGAGGGGGAGAGGCGCCACCTGTGTACTCTCACCCCCCCCCC
Organism: Crithidia bombi; assembly: GCA_900240985.1. Classification (NCBI taxonomy): domain Eukaryota; phylum Euglenozoa; class Kinetoplastea; order Trypanosomatida; family Trypanosomatidae; genus Crithidia; species Crithidia bombi. Next base: position 625,119 of record OESO01000047.1, read on the forward strand.
TTCTTTTCATTGTCGCTTTGCTTCAAACATCGATACAGAGGAGTGATCTGCATTCAAAGACAGCGAAAAAGGCACACGTTGAGTTACACACTTCTGTGATGAGTGCAAGAAGGGCCTCTAACGAGGAAAGCAGCGCTGCTTTTTCTCCCTTGTGTCTCCTCTCGCACGATCCTCCCGCAGCAGAGAGCTGATGAAGTGTGATTTCTTTGCTTGTTCGTGTTGTTCTTGAAAGTCGTTTTCATCTCGTGAAAGAAAAACAAAATCAGAATAATAAAAAACACGACGCTGTACACCTGTGCATTTCTCACAAAACCTGGGACAACTCTCCCACTTCTTAGGTGCACGTACACACAGATATCTACACATACATCTCGAGAGCAAGAGAGAACGAGAATCCAACAAATGACAACGATGCACTCGAGAGCGTTTTCAACAAAGCAAAGCACCAAACAACAGTCCCCACCAGTGACTCAGGGGGGGGGTGTTTAGAGGAGAACAAAAACAACCAGCGACATGACAGCGAGAGGAAAACAGGGAGCGTCAAAAGCACTCGAGTTCTCTTTAGGTGCTACTGCAGTTTTCGTTTTGGATGATTACGCCAACCTCTGTGCAGAACACGAACTGATGCACACAGAAAGAGTGTGCACCTGGAAAAGAAAGCTCATAAAAAGTACTTGTCTTTATCAAAACAAAAGGTGAAGAGCATCACGACAGCCTTGGTCGTTGTCCATCAATCTCCTCACACGCACACAAGCACATGTACACATGACATTCACGCATCTTTCTGTACGCGTGACGCAATCGGGTACAAACACACACACACACACGTATACATATCTATACCTAAACGAGCACCTAAGCAATGAAGTCAATGAACAGGAGGAATATGATGCACAGTAACGATGGGGAATAAAAATAACAAGGAGAAGCCTTCACAAAAAGGCGAGGAGGCACATGGAGACGGATTATGTTGGAAAGCAAAAGCCGACGTGGAAGCACCGAGAGAAGTCACGACAAAGCAAGGAAAGGGGATAAAACGTCACAGGTACGCACCATCCCCACGAAACCCTGCGAGGTCCACACGCGTAGTCGCCCACGTGGCACAGACTGTCCGGCGTCGGGGTCACGACTGCATTTTCTTAATAGGAACCGCGCTGGGAGCGATGCAACGCAGGAGGGGCAGGAATGTTGCCGTACGGCGTGCTGCCAGAGCGTATGAAGGAGCTTTCCTGGCGCTGCCCACCTGCGTACGCCCCTGTGCCATTTTGATTCACGTCTCGGCCGTACAGCTGCTGGGCCGCGTTATCCTCACCGTCGTCGGGGCCGTCCATCGAGTAATAAAACCCCTGCGTCGTGCCATCTGCGATCTTGTTACGGTACATCTCGTGACTCGAGTAGGACAGCTGCGGCTCCCCGTCGTCGCCGTCCGGTGCAGCGACGTAAAAAGAGTTATGCTTCTCGTGTGCGTCAGCGGTGAGGCTGGCCCCACTGCGGCCGTAAAGCACGCCGTGTGCCATCGCCGACGACGTCCCCCTTGCTAGGTGCGCTGGTGAGACCACACCGGTCGCAGCAGTCGTGGGCACGGCTGAGCTGAAGTCGTTGCTTCCGCCGTACTGCGCATCCAGCGCCGCCTGGAAGGAGTCATGGCCGCTCTGCGCATGCGCTGCGTCCACGGTACCTGCGTGGGAGTGCACAGACGGGTGAGCCCCCGCGATCGACGTGGTGGAGGGCGTTGCCGTCCCCCCATTCACGACGCCGACGTCACGTGTGGCGTACGGGTTGTGCGACACACGTAGGCTACGGTGCCGCTGCGGTGGCGTTGTCACCCCCGACATGGCTGCAGCAACAGCTGATGCTGCTGCTGTTGCTGTCACTGCGTTGTGACCGCCGCCGATGCGAGATGTGCTACCACTTGCCAGACCGCCACCACCACCGGCAGCAAACGAGTTCGCCTGGGAATTGTTGGTGGGTGTCATGACAGCTGGCATCTCGTATGGAAGCTGCGCCAAGGCACTGCGTGCGTCATCATCTGGTGATGTCAGAAGTCCTTCCACTGCTGCTGCATCGACGCCGCCCGTAGGAGATACGCCCATCGCACCGTAGTACGCGGCGCTGGCGTCCGCAGTGCTGCTAGACGCGCCGTTGTTCATGCTGCTCGGCGTCTGCACTGTAGTAGGGACACCACCGGCACCCCCAGCACCGCTACATGACGGATCTCGTTGTAGTGGTGCCAGCGGGGGAGGGGAGACGACGGAAACGGAGGCAACGGCACGTCGCACCGGCATAGAAGGCTTGCGCTGCATCACGTGGACCGTAATCCCGTCTGACTCGATGACGTCTGCCGTGGTGGCAGCACCTTCTCGGAACGAGCCGCCGGTGGAACTGAGGTGAGGAGAAGTGAGAACCGAAACATGCTGTTGCTGCTGGAGCTGCTGCTGCTGCTGAATCGGTGTCAGAGGCGTCTGCGCCGTCGGCGCAATCGTGCCGTATGGCATGCAGCTCTTCGGAAGCGGCAGCCGCAGTGGCGCACCGGACTCACCGGCGATCGTCGCGACTTCACGCTTCGTCGGATCGGCGTGGACGGTCTGGATCGGGCGACTGACGGCCCGCTGCACCGTCGGGAGCATCACAGTCGCAGGGCTTGTGCCCCTGCCGGCCAGAAAAGACGTGTTGGTGCGACGTGGTGGGTAGTCAGCGGTGCTGCGACGACTGGCAGTGTTGATGGGCACACCAGACGCCCTTCCGCCAGCTGTCTCGTATCGCTGCTGAGATTGTTGGGGGTGGGGACTGGTGAGGAGCTGGCTGTCGTGCGAGGATGGCTGCATGGATGATTGCGGGCTGTCGGTGCTATTACGACGGCCTACATGGCTCGCGTTTTGCTGGGGAGTAGCGTGTGTGTCTTGGCACTGTGAAACGGCCGTCGCGGCACTGTGGTTGGGCATCTTGGTGCCCTGTAGCGGGTGGGACCCGTTCATCAGCCACCCTTCACCATGGTATTCCGGCGTGCTCTGCACACTCGCGTTACTCGGCGACGTCAGCTGCGGCGGCAACTGTGTCGGGGGTGGTTGCTGCGGACTCTGACCGTAGAATTCTCCGTAGAAGCTGCCCGTCACGTGGGTTGGCCCCAGCACCGCGTTGGATGCCGTCCGGTCGTAGGAGCGAAGGGAGTTGGCGCTGTCCATGTGGTGCAACGAGAAGTGCATCTGCTGGCTGCCACCACCAGGGGAGCGGATGCTGTTGCCGCCCTCTACACTCGCGTTGGCGTTGCGCACGTTCACGTTGGCCACGTCCATCTCCTTGAAGTACAGCGCATTGCCGTTGCCGTTCGTGCTGTTGTTGTTGTACGAGTTTGGACTTGGCGGCACCGCCGGTACGCTAGCGGGCGGCTGCGGGACGTTCATGACGTTGGGGCCTTGCTGCACGTAGTAGGGCTCCACCGTGTACGCTACAGGGACGTACATGGTTACACTTGAGGGTTGCTGAGACGGCGGTGGAGGTGGTTGCTGAGGCTGCATTGGCATGCCATTACCGTTCATGTCCGCTGGTGCAGCGTAGTAGTAGGCTTGCTGCGGAGGCATTTGCTGGTACGATGCCTGCGACGGTGGACCTTGCGGGATCGCTGGGTTAAACGGACTGCTCTGATAAACCACCTGTTGCGCAGGGACGACACCCACCATATTGGTGTAGGTGCTCGGGTAGGGATTGCAGCTTCCACCAGCGCTGCCATAGACCTCCTCCGTCTGTGGTGGGGTGTCGCCATACAAACCGCGCTGTATCACCGGTGGTGGGCGCGGGACGCTGGCAAACAAACTCTGCTGCTGCTGTTGATGTTGCTGCTGGTGTATTTGCGTGGTAGAGAGCTGTTGCACAGCGGGCGGTGTGGACTTCGTGGTGGTCGTGGCAACAGTCTTTCCATTCATGGTTGCGTTGGCGTACCGCAGGCGACTCGGGTCCTCATAGGAGACGCCTTTACTGCTGCTGATGTCGACGGCCGCAGTCGCTGTCACCGCAGCAGCATTAGCAGCAGCAACACCCGCGGCAGGAATACCTGGCTTGGATGCAGATGCTGGCGGTCCCGCCGCCTGCAACGGTGGCGCGGAACCCGGCATGCGCACCGTCACCCCATGGAAGTAGACGTAGCCGTCGTGCGAAAAGCGCCACTGCCGAAAGCGCCGCGTGCGCACGATATCCGGGAAGTTCTGCAGCATGTCGGACTCGACGAGTTCATCGTCCATCGGATGCAGCAGCCGCAAGGGGTGCCCGGTGCTCAGCCAGCTTCCGTACGGCTTCTGGCGGCACACCCGCACGAACTGCAGGATCACGCTGAGCATCGCGCTGGGGTAGCGCACCCACTTCGTATCGTCGCCGCGCGTCTCGCGTGCACGCCCGCTAACACGGCGCATCCATGACAGCACCATATCCTCCGTCGTAAGGACGTCATCCACGTACCAGTACCCACACCGAACGGCCCCCGCCGCCGTGGTGGCTGCTACCCCGCTCGTCTTGCGTGAACGTAGGCTTGGTGTGGAGGCAGGAGTGGAGTGGAGGGAGAGGAACTCCGCAGACGGGGGCGAGGGCGAGGTGGCGTCACCAGAGAGCGGAGAAGCAGCAACAGTAGTGACGGGACACGGTGCAAAGCGAATGCGGTCACCTGTGTGGAGAATGCGGTCAGGGTCATGCACGCGAATCGACACACGTATCGAGGCCGCCTTCCCACCCAGCGAGGGCTGCGTCGAGGCCGCGGAGTGCAGCGTCTGGCTGAGGTACACAGGGGTAGTCGACTCCCCACGGTCGGTGGCCTCATCATTCACCACTGCGGTGTCTGCCGACATACCAGGGACGGCAACGGCGGCATCGGCCCGCTGCTCTTGGTTTCGTGCGCGCCCGCCCAGAGCAGCCATAGGGCTCCAGTTGAGCACGCTGTCTGGTTCTGCGTTGCCCTGCGCATCCACGGCCTCGATGAGCACGTCCGGCCACTCCTCACTGACGCTGCCGCTGGACGAGTGCCGCTGCTGTTCCACCTGGTGGGTCAGCTCCATTAGTCGTCGGAAGGGCACGCCGTCCAGTGCCTCAGACACCGTGTAGACGTCGAACTGGTGCTGCTCGCTCACCTTCATGAGCAGCTGCTGCTGACTGGATAGGAGCGATGCCTTGGCCTGTGGAAGAGGGGCTGAGCCAGAAGCTGTGGCCGCCACTTCACCGCCATTAGCCGCCTCAAGTGATGCGTGGAGGCCGTTCACACGGGCCTCCTGCAGCAGCAGTCCACGCAAGGGCAGCAGCCGTCCACGGCGCTGCTCTATCGGGTTGCGAGGCAGAACACCAATGAGGACGTCCGGCGTCTGCTCGAGCGGTGCAGCCTTCCGCAGCGTTGGTATCTCCTGCACCTGGCCGGTACCGGTGCCGGTGCTGTGAAACAAGCGCTGCGCCGCAAAGCCGGTGGCGACGTCGCCAGAGTAGCGTATCGCGTTGCAGTATAGGTCCCGCACCGCAGCTATGGTTAAGTCGACCGAGCCAGGCGAACCGTCCTCGCCGGCCACCGCTGCGGAGGCATCCGTGGCAGAGACGGTGGTGGTGGTTGTCGTGTTCGGCACCACCTCACGCACGTCATCGTTATCATCATCGTCACAGTTCACCGTGTCGCCGTCATCACGTGCAGCAGCTCGAGTTGAAGTGGGCCCCGGTCGAGTCCAGGAGAGCGCGCCGGTGATCGGTGAACACATCACGGACGGCGGTCGCAGCTCGCCACGGTAAGTCAGCGGGGGTGGCGCTGCCGCTGTGAGGGTAACGCACAGGGCTTCAATGGAGTCCTTCATGGAAGCAAACCCGAGCTGGTTCAGCGCACGCGCCACACACGCACGACTGATGCGAAAGACAACAAGGCCATCTGACGCGTAGCAGCAGAAACCCTCCTCCTTCAGCCTCTGCAACTCCCCTGGGTGCTCTTCCCGACACTCTGAGATGGCGTCTGGGTCCAAGGAAAGTCCCGCTGAGTGGGGCTTCGCACCGGTTGTGGAGGCCGCTTCCCCCGTAGAGGTGTTGGTTATGGGGGAAGACAATGGGGGCCGACACGCTGCGTCGCCCAACGTGGCATCCGTACCGCTGGCAGGATGCGGCGCTGGCGGAACGGTGCCGACGTCCTTTGCTGGCCTCCGTGAACCCGCTTCTGCTGCTCCACCTGCCTCCGCGAGCGCCACAGCAGCGGCAGCAGCAGTAGGAGGCGGATTCGGTTGTTTCTTTGCCATTGCCGCCATGTTGCGCTGCCGCTGTGCCGCCTGGAACGCCTCCAGCGAGATCGGCTCCGGGTACATGCCGGCCATTCCGTTCAGCAGCAGACGAAGCTGCCGGCAAAGCTGCAGCTGCGGCACGTACGAAAAGCGAATAAGGAAGCAGTTCGACAAGTCCGCAAAGACGGAAGGAGGGTGGCAGCTGCTGCTGCTGGTCCCGCTGTCTGCAGCGAGAACACGCAAGAACTTCTGCCAGGTCGGGTGTTGCTGCTGCCGCTTCAGCTCCCGCAGCTCCGCCTCCATCCGCTCCCGCTCGATCTCAGCATCGATGGGGCCATCGCCGGTGTCGTCGCCGCCCAGCATCGTCTCCAGCGCAGATGCAGACGCAGCTCGTATGGCATCGCGCAAGATGCACTCCCGCATCCCATGGGCAAAGAGACGGCAGAGAGAAAAGTACGTGTGGCACTGCTCCTTGTCCCCCACCTGCTTCTCGAAGAAGCCGACGTTGAGCAGCGTGGAGGAGGGCACGCCGTGCGGGCAGGCACGACGCAAGACCGCATCCATCCTCGCCTGCACCTCTGCAGCAGCGACGCTGTCGGGGCTGTCGTGAAGCGCAGCTGAGGGCCCAAGGCGATTCCTCGTGATTGCTGCTGCTACGGCAGTGGTGCCTGTGGTGCTGTCTGGCGTGGCAGGGAGGAACAGCGTGTGTCGCAGCACCTCCTCCACCGTCCAGCAGCCGTACATGCCGACCACTCGCAGCTCCGCCAGGTCCAGTGGAGCCTGAGGCACGCTCACCTGCAGCCACGGTACCACCAGGCTTTCCTCTCCGCTATCTGCGCCTGCCGCACTGCCGCCGGAGTGGGACCGCAACGCTGCCTGGGCCTCCGCCACCGCCGCACGCACGGCGTTGCCGGTCACTGCGATCGTCTGCACGTCACGCCGCTGAGCCTCCGACCCGCGACGTCGCGCCGCATTTCCCTTCTGCCCACCACCGTAAGCTGCGTCAGCATTGCTGCCACCGCTGTTACTGTTGTTGTCCGTTGTGCGGTGATGTCGCTCGTGACTCGCGAGGTAATAAGTGTAGCGGTACTCCTGCGCTGTCATGCAGCGACGCACCAACACAATGGCACACGGCACAGGGCGGATGCGCTCAGGACGAGCGGCGTCGCCCACTTCGTCTCCGTTGTCGCCGGAGCTCAGGATGGCGCTACGCAGCGCATCGTCGCTGTCAAACAGCATCGACTCCTCTGTGGTGCGCACGACCAGGTTGTAAAACTCCTCTCGTGTAGCGAAGGGCACGGGTGACGCAGCAACGCCTTTGCCACTCCTGCGTCCCCTCTCGTTTGCGGTGCCTTCCGCCACGCGTAACTCCGCCTCTACCGCACCCAGCTCTGACTGGGCCTGCAACACGCTGCCCCTCGTCGGCACCGCTCCACCAGCCGTCAGACATGCTGCTTCAATGTCTGTCAAGCTGCTGTTCGCGAGCTGCAGAAACGACTCGTAGTGCGCTGTCGGGTCCATCAAGGCGCCCGGCGACCACGTCTGATCCAGTTGGAAGTGGTAGCGCGGGTTTTGCTGCTGTCGGGCGTGCCAGAGCTGCTGAAATAAAATGCAGTCGGGTGAGGGGAAAAACTCCTTCGTCAAGGGCAGCACACGATGCTCGTAGTAGTAGACAAAGAGTGCCTTGCCGGAGCGCAGCGCCTGGGTCGCGGCGCTCTCCTCTGTAGCCGCGTCGCTCTGCCCTCGTGACCTCTGCCCCGCAGCTGCGTTGCTGTTGTTGCTGCTGCCGTTACAACTGCCACGTCGGGCTGGACGGCTTGCCGCCACGGCCGCCGCTACGGCAGCACTCGCCTCCGCCGGGTCGTCGATGAACACCGCATCTGGCACCTCATTGACGATCTTCAGCGACAGCTCCAGCGACGGCCCGCCGTGCAGGACCGCCATCGTCGTGTTGGGCAGAGCAGCGGGCAGTGGCGTGATGCCGGTGACGACGCCTGGCACGCCGGAGCCGAAGGTGCGCTCCGTACGGTTTGTTTTGTAGACGTAGCTCTCGACAGGGCGGCTGATGTACGGCAGTGGCTTGTCTGGTGAAGTGGCCGCCTCGTGGAGAGACGCACGTGAGGGAACAAGCCCCATGTTGCTGAACCCTGTGTACTAGAGTCTCGTATGATCCGCTGAGAAAAGCAACACAATGTCCCACTCAAAGATGGAACGCTGAAGCAGCCAGCCACCAAAAAAAAAAACAGAGACAAAAAAAAACAGCCAGTTAGCAGAAACGGAAAGAGTATGAATAAAACCTCACGATGATGTAAACAGTAGGGGTGAATATATATAGATAGATATATAGATAGATAGATAGATAGATAGATAGATAGATAGATAGATAGAAGCTCCGCTGGTCAGATGAAGGCGAAGAAAAAGAGGAGGGAGGGGGAAAACGCAATAGCCGCTGCAGCTGGCCAGCAAACAAAAAAAAAGGGCAGCGTTGACTATCTCCGATAATGGGGTAGGACGGTTGCACAGTATTGCCCCCAGGTGTAACGGTGGGAAGGAGGGTTTGTTATGATTATACTCTTCGTTGCAGAGGGCCTACGTTTAGGTTTGTATGAGTTTGTGAGCTGTGTGTGTGGAAAAGAGGGACTACTTTTGCTTTCCCCTCTTTCGTGCTCTTAAGATCGCAAAGCCGCACAAGCTGGGAATCTGTGGTGGTGTCTTTCTTTGCGATGGTGGTGGCGACCCTCGTCAGCGTCTCCCTTACAGTACGTTAAGGAAAACCGATGGCAACGAAAAACCGCAGGACCACAAAACAAAAGAAAGTGCGCCAGGAACTCAGACAGCAGCAGACAACTTCAAACCCAAGAGCAAAAGTGTGACTAAAATGAAGAGCGCGAAAAGACAGAAATAGGAGGAGGAGAACAAAGAGTGTGAGGAGAACAGAGAAGTGGATACCCAGTCCACTGTGCTTTTTTCCGTAAGAGTGAGCGCTGCGGCTTCTGCATGTTGGCACAGCTTCACCTGCCCTGTTATTCTTTTATATCAAAAGCAAAGACGCGAGGGATGTGACACAGATGCAGAAAAACGAGCACGCAAAAAAGAACCATAAACAGCCGCTCACTAAACACAGAAGCAGAGAGCGGCTGTGCATAAACCGAAAGAACAGAAGACAAAGGGTCGAACCTGACGGCATTGTCGCTATCCGAGTGGTGGTGAATGCCAATGGATAGCCCATAAATACCTTTGTTAGGACAGATGTTTGCTCTTCCAAGATGCACAAGAGAGACAGGCACGTACGCACCCGCGCAGATACACAGAAAGGCTGAGAAAAGTGGGGAAAAGAGGTGAGGCAATGATGCCAACAGCAAAATCGACATGGTGGACGGTACAAAAATGACAAGCAGAAAAAAAAAAACCTCATTCGTCAACATCACTAACTGCGTAGACCACAGGTTTGCCTATGTGAGTTAATTCTCTCTCGATGATGGCTAACACCAGTGTACTTTAAAAGGAGTACCGCAATATACTTCCGGACTTTTTTTTCTTTTCGGCTACATGTGGTCAGGCGATGGTGGTGCATTCAAATCAGTGTTACCTAAATGATAGCAAAAACAGATGTCACGAAAGGGGAATTTTGAGGAGTGAGCAGGAAAAAAAAAAACAGTGATGATGATACGAAATGGAGCAGAGTGAGCTTCTGCCAACGCGCTATAGAGCAATGTAAAGAGAAAGCAAAAAGAACGAAGAGGACATGGCTGGGAGAGCACACACACACCCCGATATCCACAGATACAAACGTATGAACACAAGCCCCCATTACGTTGCAGGTAGCCCATTGGTTGTGTTTGCCCTTCAATGCAATCCATACCGCATACCGACAAGAGCCAATCGCTTCAAAACGTTACATCTGCATGGAACACGTTTAGAAGAAAAAAGCGCATAAGCTCAAGAAGAGCAGCACTACGAAAGCGTGAAGAAAAAAACACAAGACGACTTTGTTTTTCTGCTTCTGTAAGAGGGAGAAAAGAGAAAATAAAAACAACAAGAAACAATAGTCACAGCCGATGTGGCAGGCAACTCCCCCTCATCCTTCTTTTTCTTTTTAATCCCCACGCATGAAGCGTGCAACACAAATACGCATGTTGAGCTATCACAGAAGAAGGATCTTCTTTCAAATGCACCAACACGCTCTCCACATATATATAGTGGTTAGAGGTTCGGAGGAGCACGTTATCTGTTCTCAGGCACCAAAACACAGCAAAAAAAAAACTAAGCTGGAGACAGCAAACACATGTGCATCCTTTCTTTTCGAGGATAATGTGCTGCCGCTGCTGCTGCCTGTCCGCTTCCCTCTGCAGAGAAAGGAGCTGCAGAAAGGACAGGAGAAAAGCGGAGAGAGAGAGAGAGAGAGAAGAAAAACACAGAGGAGAACGGGGGAAGAGGAAGGCGTCGCTGCTCAGTGGTGGGACGCACGTGTGCGCCGACTAGGTGGAACCACATATATATATATATATATATATATATATTTATATTTATATTTATATTTTTATGGACGAGAGTGAGCGCCGCACGGAGGCCCACACAAGCATTAAAACGCCAGCAAAATAGAAACACAGAACAAAGCACAGTCAAAGATAATCACCAAAAGAATGGTCAGCGATCTCACTCACGTACGCACGTACACATACACGCAGTCGGTAAATAAACAAAAAAAAAAGAAAGAGAAGGCAATTGCTGACTTCGCACACGAAGAAAGCCTAACAGAAGAAGTAGCAAAAAGACTCCACAAGAAAGCTACCATCGTAAGACCCGACAATGATCGAATGCACAGCTGGCCTTCCCAGCGCTTCAACGACCCTTTTTTTTTTTTGCAGTACACTGTGCAGTCCACTTTTCCACCCCCGCACAAATTCACCCATCAGCAGCAGATGATTCGCTTTTTGTTTTCCTGTTTATTATATTCGGGTGCTTGATGGCCCCTCCTTTTGAAGCTCAAATATCACTGCGCTTTTTTTTTTCCCGCACGTTCGTGCAATGCGTGTGAAGCGAAAGACACCTCAGCACCGCGTGGATTCATCTCGCCAATAGGCCTCGTCAATGGCGCTTCGATGAGCCTGCACGCCAGTCCCAGCGGTATGCCGCCGTTCCACCGGAGTGGTGATGAGTATGCTGGACGTAACCACAGGCTTTCATAACGGGTACACCAGCCTTCGAGCTGACATACGTGTGCGTGGCAGGTGGCGCATGTTGTTTTCTTTTTTTTTGCCTCCGGTGCCGCCAGCGCTTGCGAGGGGCCGAAGAGTCCACCCCGGAGACCCACAGGCGGCAGCGGTCGTGAGCCGCGCGTGGCTTTTGATATGGGAGAAACATAGGCTGGCTCCGTCTGCCTTGCTATCGGCGTTGTCGGGCCACCGCAGTGCACCGCCGCTATCCCGCCCTGCTCCTTCGTCTTACAATTTGAGATGCTCTCGTAAAGGCAGTCAAGCAGCCCACCATCAGCGGTGACGGAGGAGCGGCGCTCCTTCACGCCCTGAGACGACACCCCATCCGACAACCTTCGCTGCGGTGGTGCGAGTGCGCCAAACAGCTTGTGCACGTGGGTTTTAGAGGAGGGCCGCGTGCTGGACGGTGCCGATCCCGACGGAGCTGCCTCGTGCGCAACGCTGCCAGCAAGCCGCCTTTGAGAGAGGCTGCTGCTGCTGTTGTCCGAGAGCACACTGACGCCGCCGTCGCTGCAAGACATCTGGTGTCCGCTTCCCTCCTTATCCCCGCCGCCCTCACTAAGAAAACCATGTCGAGAGATACTCCCGCTGTCGTCGGACGAGGCAGAGGAGGCGCCATCGTCCGTCGTGAGCGCAGGGATCTTCCCAGACACCGACTCCCTGTTTTCGAAGACGGTGCCAGTGCCCAAGGAAAGGAAGTACCACCGCTGCCGTAAGCCGCGACAGCCTTGCACCATCGCGAAGTTCAGCAGGGTTGAGGGTGAGGAGGCGGTGGTGCGGTATGTGTCCGCGCTGTGGCCGCTGCGATCACTCTGCGAGGCGGCAAGCGACACGCTGGCCTCCGATGTCAGATGGGCCCTCTCCGGCACGCTCGCTTTGCCGTCCCTGCGCGGGCCGCCTTTGCTGCCACCGTCCTTACTGTTGTTGCTGCTGCCGTTGTTGATGCCCTTAAGCTTGTTTGCAGCAGAGCCGCTGCTCGCCCGTCCACGCTGCTGCACCGCACATACAAAGTTGGGTACCAGTCCGACGGTGCGCCGTCGCCGCTGGTGCTCAAACTCCCAGAAGTAAGTACCTTGTGGCCGTGTCGTCTGCAGCATTCACTGCTGCTGTCATGAGGTCGTTCTGCACACGGGACGTCACAGCTTTGATATTCTCCGCCGCCAGCGGGGAGGTTCGAGGGGCCCGCGTGTCGGTGTGAGGCGGCGACGGCGGCGTCGCTGCCATTGCTGGCAGTGTGGTTGGTGTGGGTGGCTTTAGCGCCTCCATCTGCTCCGCCGTCAGCCTCCTCGTGTAACCTCTCGTGCCGGCGGTGCAGTAGTCGTGTGGGTAGTCCGTCACCCAGTGATTGTCCTTGGCCTCTGGCACATGTGCGCGCAGATAAAGATCCGTCGACCACGACAGCAGTACATCAGCGCTGGCCAGCGTCTGCCTCGGCTCCGTCTGGCTGGCAGGCGTCATGCGGACTGTGTAGTCCCTTGCGTCGTCTGCGGAAACTCTGTAGAAGTCGATGGGGGGCTTCTCTTGCCCTGTCCGATCTTCCACCACCGTCCATCGTGGGCGGCTGAAGCGTCCCGTCGCTACCTGAACTGTTTGCACCAGCACCGTGCCGTGAGGGTAGACGGCAGCGTCCACCGTCAGCTGGCTGGTGCCCACGACGCAGTGCAACTCAACCGTCTCACCTGAGCTCCCCGCCGCACCGTCAGCGGCAAATCGGCCTTCCCATCCCCTGTCCCAGCGTTGCCCCCAGTGGAGCTGGTGTTGCTGCTGCCTCCTCCGCCGCCACCGAGGTTACTTTGGCGCCGCACGACATCTCTCTCCACCTTCTCCTTCAGCACAGCCCGCACCTCGGCACTGCCGGAGGCAGGCAACAGTGCAACCATGGTGGACGGCGCGGCATCGGATGAAGGAATCACCTGCGTCCCTGCGTCGCGCACAAAGCCATAGAACAGGCATGGGACGGATGTTGGGGGTGGGTGGAAGTCCAGCTTCTGGTAGCACTCCGCCACGAACGCGCACAAGTCTCTGTCGACGGCGCAGTCTATCTGCGGGTCCAGATCCCAGCCAGCCAGCCGCAGACGTCGCGGTGGGCAGGCAAGCCGTGTCGTCCACCCGGCATCCGCGCAGCGCAGGCGCACCTCGCGCAGGAAGCACAGCGACGGCGCATCCGTCAAGAAGCACGAGAAGTGCGTACGCGGGATCGGAGTGGCACAGAACCCCACCCGGCGGCACTGCTCCGTGTAGAGAAACGCGGCTTGGAAAACGGCACAGCCGATATACTGCTCGCCGGCTGACTTGGCAATGAAGGCCGACGACGGCTCGCCGACCCCTTCCTGCGGTAAGGGGGGAGCCACGGAACAGGCGGGATATTCAAAGCAGATCGCACAAGGTGTGGGATGGTTCTTGGGTGCTTCCAGCGCCTTCTTCTTGACCCGCCTCGCTGGCTCCGCGCCGCTCTGCTGTGAAGCGCCGTCAATCGTGTAGATGCGTTCCTTCATGAGGTACTCCTCCAGCACCTGCTGTATCGCATCGTTGCTCTCTTAGACCTCTGCGTCGTGGCAGGCCACCGCTGCCTCATAGAAGCACTCGAGAGTCAGGTAGAAGAGCTCGCTTGGAAACGCGCTCATGCTGCCCCACGTCTCCTTGAGAGAGTAGAGCAGCGTGCTCGGTTGGCAGTACACGTTGTAGAGCAGCTGCACGAACGGCAGCGCCGCTTGTGCAGCCTCGTCGCCGACCTATCAGGCAGGCACCAAGTACCTGCGAGAACTACTGGACGCGGTGCCACTGGAGGCACCCGCACCTTCACGACGGCCAACACACCGGGAAGAGTCTGGCAACGTCGGCCGTGAGGAGGGCCCGGGGTGGACAAAATGCACAAACGCCTTTCTCAACAGCAGCAGCGATACCTCCTCGCGGCGTCGCACCGACTTTCATGCCTGGTGCCAATTACCCCTCAGCTCCGGCAAGTAGCTCTCCCCCGCCTCACGACTCGAAGCACCCCCCATGACAATTATAATATTATTCCGGGATGAAAACACCAATAGACAAACAGAGAACCACGAACAAACGAGTCGCACTGGGCACCACAAATAAGAGCGAGAGAGGCCACCTTGCACGACAACAATACTGAGTTCGCCTCCTACAGGCGTGCGTCCGCGCAAATACGCTACCTTGTTTTTTCTTTTCATATTCAAGCAACGCAGGCATACAGATTAACATAAAAAGGAACACCGAACGCACTCAAAAGACACGACAGGGACACAAAGAGAGGAATAAAGTGCACAAGCCAACACAGCACTCTCCACCAGAACAGAAAGAGCCGCCGTGAGGCGTAACGGGCACGGAAAGCCACGCTGCACTGAGAGACAACCCTATCTCTCATTTTATAGTTACATCCCGCACACTGTCATGCGACGCCTCTACGTCAAAACGCAGGCGAGAGCACTCGCAGCGCACGCACCTGAATCGCCAAAGAAAAGCGCAGAAGCATCCAACAAGACTCCCACAAGAACATCAAATAAGATTGTATTACCACTTATACATACACATGATACATACGTAGACAATACTGAATTACACCGCCTCAACCACCTTTTCTTACAATTAACGAGATATTCCTCACTAAAACCGCACGACCGCACACAGCACTAATACACCAACAACCAACGACAAAGACACAAACACATACCCGTCATACAAAACCACCGCACACACACCCTTAAACCTTCAGTACACACGAGAGAAGAGAACATGAACAACGCGTAACACAGAGAGGCCAGCTACTTGCACTCGAGCCGACGCCACCTGCCGATGGACGCGAGCTCGCTACGCGGCGTGCACGACGACCCACCACACCTCACCTGCCCTGCCCTGCCGCGGACGCGCGATGGCGGCCGCATGCACCCTGGCGCCTCCGCCGCTGCGCCACGTGCTGCACGCCACGTGCCGCTCGCCGCAGGTATCCACGCTCGCCACCACGCGCCACGTGCACGCTCATGGACTCGCTGGTAACACGGAACAGGCAGACCGCGACCACCCGCTCGACGCCGGCACGCCACACGCTACGGCGCACGAGCAGCGACGCCACCAGCGACAGGCCTGCAAGGCGAGCCTGGACGAACGCAACGCCCGCAGGCATCCCGTACATCACGCTCCACCGCTGCGGCACGACGACGTCGTCAAGCAAGACAAGGACGTCAGCTTGTGCAGCCTCGTCCCCCGACTGCGCACCGCAGCACTACAAACACCACAAGACACCGACCACTAACGACTGCTTCGGCGAACACAAGTTGTCGCTCTATGTGGCACGCCGCCGCACACAGCTCAGACAAAGGTCACGTCGCCTGCGAACCGCACTAGAAAGGCTCTTCACGAAGACGCACAGCAGGCCTACGCGACAGGTGGGACTCTACTCGTGACGGCAACCAGACTGCTACCGCTCGAGCGCTGTACTCTTGTAGTTCTCAAAGGCTACCAGTCCACTACAAACAGACACTACCGGGCTATACGATTGCGACATGGACTAGATGGACAAGTGCGAACACCCACTCACACGACCGCCCCACACCAAATAATCATAGGGGAGGGGACAAGTTTGCCACGACTGCCCAGGACACCCGTTTGCTGTCCTCGTCGACCGAATGAGGTGCCTGGTCGCCGGACGCGAGTGTGCTTGCGGCGACGAAGGCCACGCGGAAGACGCACTGCGCGGCGGCGGGCCTGCCCACCCTCAGCGTCAAAGAGTGGCGCTAACTCTAGTGTGCGGCCGCTTAAGGCCGCAGTGGGCTGCGTTGAAGCGTCTATTTAATGCAGCCAACACCACGGACAAAGGCTGCGGGGTAAGTACTAACGGGCGACACGACTGGCGGATTGCGAGAGACCGGTGCGTGTAGCTACGCAGATAACAGGGACGGTCACTAGCGACATCAGGGCGGCAATGGAAGGGGTAATACTACGACGGGCTCGCAAGTGGAGGACGGCTTAAGTAACAAGCTGACGGCGTAGTGGGCGCGCAAAGGACGCGCCAGCGCGGCGGCGTAGCGTGTAGTGACTCCTAGCTCCGGCGCTTCCAACAAACCGACACGCCTGCTGCCACGCACGGAAGCCACGGCTGCCACGAACGCACACCGGCTACCGCGACGGCCACATGCTCGGTGCCGTCGCACCCGACGCGGCTAACGCCTCGCACACGCTCACGACAAACCCGCCAGTGCACGGACACCCTCGACGTCACCTCCGCACGCCACCTTGCGGCGACGCGGCTCGTGCAGACGACAGAGCGGACGACACGCGCCGGTCCGACGCGGCGTTGCGGCTAACGCCCCCTCTCAACGAGACTGCCCAGCCACGTCGCCTCCGCCGCGCCGCTCTGCGACATGTGCGACGTCCTGTTCCGCGCGACGCGCCGCACTCGCACGCCTAGGGTGCGCCCGTCAGACTGCCACACCAACCGCGCTGCCCATCGCCCTTCAGCCACGAACACAGCTGCGACGACCCACGCAAGGCTAAGGCACCGGCGCACCCAACACACGGGCAGCGACCGCATGCACGGCGTTCGTCGGCACCTAGTACGTCCTCTGCCCACGTCCGGCTTGTAGTTCAAGAAGCTCCGCTGCTCGCGTTCAACCTCTACACCACTTTTGTCTTTCACTGTCGTCGCGGACTACCTGCGACACGCTACGACAGTCGACTCGCCTGGAAGCGCCGACGCATGCGCTTCCCCGACTACTGCCTCTAAGCCCCCTCTTCCCAGCACTTGGACTCGCCACCGCCGTCTTCCGGCGCACACTCGGAACGCGCACGCCACATGCGACTGGCGCGCACATGCACGACCTGCTGGGCGAACGACGCGACCCTGCGCGTGGCAACCCGCTGTGCACTACTCTCCTCACCACGACCCGCGCGCGACACCGCCCTTCTGCGCGCACGACCACTGCGTGGTCGATGTGCACGACGGCATGCGGCCTGGTCCACCACCACCACGCACTGCCCACACGACACAAACGACCCTCGATGCCGCGGATGCGGGGGATCGCAGCCTCACCTTCCGTATACACCACCGCTTGCTCCTCCACCGGCGACGTCGCCGACGGACCACGACTCCGAGACAGGGTCGCGCGTGCGCGCCACGAGAGCTGGCGCTCCACCTCCTCAAATTGCTCAAATCGGGACATGGAAGCGGAGGAGAAATTAGTCCGAGGCAACAAGCTCAACGCCACCGGTTTTCTCGGCCTCCACTTCGCTTAGTTCTTGCTCGACTCATACTGATCAAGGTTGCTACACGTAGCACTAGTCGAGCTCCGTCGTGCTGGTCGCTCGTGAGGTTTGTGTCGGAATAATACAGGACTTCCCACTTACCTTACCACACGCCGTATTGATGGCTTCCCCTACTGGAACTGTCACTACCACCCCTTGGCTGTCTCCGCCGTAACGACGCCGCGTGACGAGCGCCTCGCGGTGCCAACAACGACTTCACCTATTGCTCAGGCGACTGCAGCCTAAGACGTTGCTGCTTCACGAGATGGGTGGCGGTTGACCAACGCCTTCTCCACCATGGACGCTAAAGACCGCTGCGACCCCTGCTCGACCAGCTATGGCGCGGTAACCAATGACGCCTTCTCTTCCTCTGCCCAGTGTAAGGCACCGACAGATGTCTGTCATTAACCTCCGTTCGCACCACCACCTACTCCGGAAACCCTAACACGCAAGATAAAGGAGAGACTCTACTACCGCCTGTCATTGCTCACACACCGACTGTAACCCAGCCACGTCATGAAACGACACACGAGTGTTGCTTAGTCGTCGAACCGGTATATGCACCAAATTGCACAGGAGACGTCGACTATTTTTACGACTTGCTGTGGCAGAAAAAATCCAAGCATGCAGCACGCAGAGCAGCTGATGTGCGCAACGACGACATGTGGCATTCGAGACCATGCGACTGGAAGAAACTGGCGTGGGGTGGACCCGGCGTAGCACTTGGCGGAAGTCGTTCTGTAGATGTGGCACCTGCTACTCGAAGGGAGCACGCGGTAAGAGAAAAGGTCAGAGGCCGAAGGAGCGGTGCAGAGAACACACAATGTCACATGTGGAGAGGAGAATGGCGACACCAGCATCACTAGCGACCGATGCACAAGAAGGCGACGACGTCAAGATGTGCTGCCACCACGCGCTCCACGCCGCCGCCCCGTCGCACCACGTCAGTGGCCGACAAGAGCGACGACCTCCTCCACCACGTCCCGGCACGCTGCTAACGACGCATGCGTTCAGCGTGCGCGACAAACGCCTCCGCGACGCGGCAGACCTGGAACACATGTCGACGTGCATGTACCTCTTCGCCACTGCGACACGAACGCCAGGCCTAGCTCATGTAACGACGACACTACTAGTAACACCACCTGACTAGCCGCACCACCTCTTCCCCACCTGAGCAGGCGGCACTACGGACTCCGCGCGCACCCGGACTAGAGCGACTCGGGACTGCTACACAGACCTGGACTCGACCAGCGACCCAGCAGCGACTAGCTGGACCGACGACAACACCTCCGCTCGTACTTGTGTCGCACGTTCGCGCACCACGGGTGATGTAGCTGGTGCACCGGCGTCCTCCGCGACGACGACCTCGGCTCGCTGCGCATGCACCGACGACGCGAACGCCGCGACGCCCACGACGACACCGGGCCACGAACACACGGGCCACGACCGCACGCACGTGCGCTACGACACCACTGCCCGCTGCCACCGCACGCACCACGCCTGAAGCCAGCGAACACACACCTCGTGCACCTGTACGCCATGGGCCGGCCCGACGGCGACCACGCGACGCGCCTGCACTCGAAGCGCCTACGCGGACCTGTCTCCACCCGCGCACCACCGGCCTGCCCGTCGCCCTTCAGCTGCGACGACGAACGCAAGGACGCCGACCACCACCTCCACACACCGCCCGCCTACGAACACACACCCGCTCTGCGCGTCTGCATGTGCGCGGACGCGACGCCGCCGACAAGAGCTACTAGGGCGTCCTCTGGACACGACAACTGCCCTGCTAGGCGTCGTTGCACCTGGGCAAGCCGCTGCGCTGCCTGCGCCTCCACGCCGCGCGCGAACGCAGACACCCCAAGCACCCGCCGCACACACGCCTACCACTCCCACGCTCCCACCGCCTCGCTCCCTCTCCCTCTCCCTCCCCCTCCCCCTCCTCCACGGACGCGACCTCTGCCAACACGTCCTCCCGGCCCAGCTTGAAGTCACAACCCGTCGCCGTCGACGACACGGAACGCGCGGCGCGACGACTTCTCCCCGTCGCGCAAGTAGGACTACCTGCTCCGCTGCCGCTTGCACTGCGCGCCGACCTGGTCTGTCACGTCGCGCAACACCGCCTCGTCAAGGCGCTGATGTGCCACCACTGCTAACGCGTGGCCGACGTGTGCCAAACGCAGCATGCTGTACTAGGAACACTACCGCGTGCCGGCGCAACACCTCATGCCAACGGTGCCAGCGACGACCTCTTGGCACGCAGACAAAAGATGCCCTACCAACGCGTCTCGAGACGCCACTACAGACGACACGCCTCGCCCACCGGCAACTTCCACCGGCACTACCACGACGCCTGCCACCACGCGACTCACGCCTACTCGTAGTCGCCGCACACCTCCTCCACCACGGCAGCAAAAACTT
>OESO01000047.1:645256-720193 GCA_900240985.1 Crithidia bombi
CGAGAGTCAGTTAGAAGAGCTCGCTTTGGAACGCGCTCATGCGCCCCACGGCATCTCCTTGGAGAGGTAGAGCAGCGTGCTCGGTTGGCAGTACAGCGTTGGGTAGAGGCGAGCTGCTCACGAACGGCAGCGCCGCTGGCAGTCCTCGTCGCCCGACCGTCTCAGGCAGGCACGCGATAGCTGACCTGCGGAGAACTACTGACGCCGGTGCCACTGTAGGCACCCGCACCTTCTACGAGCGGCCACTACACAACGGGCAAGATTTTTTCTGACAACGTCGGGCCGGCCGTGAGAGGGCCCCGGGGTGCGTGACAAAATGCCCACAAGACGGGCCCTTTCGGTCAACAGCAGCCAGGCGGTTATACGCTCCTCGCGCGCCGTCGCCAGTCCGACTTTCAGGCCTGGTCCGAATTACTCCCCTCAGCTCCGGCAAGTAGCGCTCGGACCGCCCTCACGATCTCGAAGCACCCCCCAATGAGACAAGTATAATCATATTCCGGGATGAAAACAGCCAATAGACAAACAGAGCAACCACTCGAAACAAAACGGATCGGCACTGCGGCCACCACAAATAAGACGAGAGGGAGGCCACCTGCCACGACATACGCAATACTGAGTTCGCGGCTCCTACAGGGTGCGTCCGGCGCAAAGACCGCGCGGAAAGCTACCAGCGTTTAACGAGACTCTTCACCGTGAACTGAGGAGAAACTCTTTGCGAGGACTCAACAGCAGCAGCGCCAATAACTCATCGCGGCAGTGACCAATTTTTATTCTCAATTCTCTCAGCTCCGCAAGTAATTTCGACATCAAGACCGAGAGACCAGTGCTAATCAGGAAAACAAAAGACAACAAGGAACCACGAACAAACGAGCACTTAGCACCAATAACGGACCACAGAAGATCGAGGCTTGCCTGCCGAAATACACAGTCGCACAGCAGGCCAAAGCACGCAACCTTCAGATCAAGCTCCACACAGACATGCAAAGCAGACGCCAGTGGAAGCGTAACGGGAACCATACGGAGAAAAGCCACGCTTCCACAGAGCAGACAGACCCGTGATATATAGGTCATGAACTTGAGGTAGAGCAACCAGAGTCAGATCACGTCCCACACAGCTGTCATGCGACGCAACTCTAAGGTCAATTAACGCAGGCGAGAGCACTCGCAGCGACACACGCACCTGAATCGCCAAAGAAAAGCAGCAGAAGCATCCAACAAGACGCGAGACAAGAACATGAAATAAGATTGTCAGTCTTTTGAGTCCACTCGATCGGTACAAAACCACAGGCAAACGACCAAACTCTACAGTGTTTGACACACAGCAATTAGAAGCAATACAAAAGCCCATGCAAAGCCCACCACGTATTGCGCATTACACATTCTAACAAAGGTACTTTCACCTTCACTAAAATGCCACTCTCAACGACCGCCCCACACAGCAGCAATACGACCGAAGTTTCAACACAACGGACCAAGCACACCACGAACCTCACCGTTATCACGCGCGCCGCACACATACACACCAAGGAGCAAACTTGTTCATTCTCTTCCGCTTGTTTCCCTAACTACAATGGCTCAGCCCCAGTACTAACCTCTCACTCGTAATCACACAGAAGAAAGAGAATAAACGCCATGCAACAACGCCGCAGCTACACGCACAGAGAAAAGTTGTTTCCGCTACTTGCACTCATTCAAAAAGCGCAACGCCACGCACCCCTGAGCTCATCGCTTTCATTACAACTAAGACGCCACCACCTCCTCCACACGCCGCTGATGCTCATTCCGCACTCAGCGCACCACCGTCCCGCAGCACCATCAACGGCCCACCTTCAACGGCCACCCCGGCTCCGCACAGCAGACATCACCGCAGAGCTCTGCGCAACCATCCGTAGAAAACAGACGCACGGTTCTCCAGCAGCGACCGTGGCGACCCGTACTCCACAACGCGGCCGTGCGCCATCACAAGGATCATGTCGTACGACGCCAACCGTGTGCAGCCGGTGCGCAATCGTCACCGACCGTGTAGTCGCGGAATACTGCTCCGGCCACAACGCGCTGCACTGTCTGGTCCAGCCGCGCGTCCACGTTCGCCGTCGCCTTCGTCCATCAGGATGAACGCGCTGCCCCTCTTCAGCAGCGCGCGCGCAAGGCACAGCAGCTGCCGCTGCCCCAACACTGAAGGTCTCACCCGCCCTCCTGCACAACCGTCCTCCAGCGCAGGCACCTCCTCCCCCTCCCCTCCCTCTTCCCTCTCCTCGCCCTCCGCTCGGCGCGCCTCGCCACCCTCACCATCGCGCACACACGCCGGCCCACGAAACCCCACAGACGCAAGCGCGCGGCCGCACCTCCGCGTCCGTCGCGTTCGCCGAACGGGTCCACGGTTGCTGCGGATCGTTCCCGTCAAACAGCACAGGGTCCTGCGGGATCAATCGAGAACAGCCGCCGCAGCGCCAGGCAGCGTGTACGTCTGCGCGTGCCCGCCCCACACACAGCATCCGCCCGGCCACACACCTCCCACCAGCCGCAGGAACGCAAGCAGCAGCGTCGACTTCCCGCTGCCCGTCCGGCCCCCACCACGCCCACCTTCTGTCCAGGCGCGCAATCGCGCAGGCTCACGTCGCGCAGCACCAGCGGCGAGCCCCGTGCCGGTACCGCATGTCCACGTGCTTCCAACACAAGCGACCCGAAGTCCGCACCACGCACGCCACCGTCGCCCGTCACCACAGCATCGCGTGCACGCACGCCAGCACCGCGGCACACAAGCACCGGGCACAGCAGCACCCGCAGCGCCGCCAAGCGCAGCAGCCACGTACGCGTCGCCTCGGCTCCAGCAGCAGCGCGCCTCCTGCGGCACGGGGTCGATGTAGGGGCACCACGCGCTGCACGCTGTTCATGCCTCGCCTCCACAACAGCAGCCAGGTCGATCAGCGACGACAGCGACCAGCTCAGGTCCAGACACATCGTCAGAGCTTAGCGAGATCAGGCGCCACGCGCGCCTCAGGCATCACGGCGGGACGAGTCCACCACCTTCTCCACCACGCCGATCAGGTCCCACCACAATGATCACCACAGCAGCAATGTACTCGATCCGGGACCGCAAGCCACAGCGTCACCCCGGCCTTCTCCATGTACGTGCAGCTGTACACAAGGTCCAGACGGCGCAGCGGCCTCCGCAAACAGCGCGTGCGACTTGCCGTACCGCAGCCAATCGTCGCACGGCCCTGCACCACCTCCTCCAGCGCAGCGAGAACAGCGGTGACTGCACCACGCTGCCGCCCGCCGCCGCGCACCTCGCGCCGCACCACCGTCGTGTAGAACTGCAGCAGGCGGAAGAAACACGTAGCCAGCGATCACTACGACCACGATAGTCGGCGAGAAGTGTACATGGTGACAATGATAGACGTCAGAGCATACCGCCCGGATTCCAAGGAATGCGACCACGTTGGCCGGCAGCTCATCGTCCACGGTGTAGATGTCCTTGCTGAAGCGGTTCACGATGCGGCCCAGTGGGGTGCGGTCAAAGAAGGTCAGCGCGTACCAGAGCTTACGGTGTACAGCAGCAACGCGTGGTAGTCGACGAGACGCACGACGAGCAAAGGTAAAAAGACAGGTCGTTGGTGGGAACGATGATCTGCACAGCAAGCGTTAAACAAGGTATTATGGCCAGCTGCTGATTCGTTGTGAGCACACCAGCAAAGTACTGCACCGACCACAATGTCAGCCACACACTCGACGCAGTAGACACAAGCTCGCAAGGAGGAAAAAAAACAGCAGTCGAGCAGCTACGCCACACCGCCACCGGCCTCGAAGTACCTTTTGTAGACAGCCCACGGAATGTGACCCGTCTCCTTCTCCTCCGCGGCGATCAGCGCGTCTTCTGCGGCACATCAGTGTCAATCGGCTACCGCTGTCACCATGCCACGCATGCCGCGCATAACCGCGCCGCGACGTCGCAAGCTTTGAGCTCCGTTTGCGCCATCGTCATCATCAGCAATGGGAGGTCTGTCGCTTCTCCGCAGTTTCGGCGCTCACGCAGGCGCCGCATCAGTTTGCCGCCTTCCTTCACTCTTCTTTCACTGCTGTTGGTTACCCTCTCACTCCCACCCCTCACTCGCGCAATCTCTCACCAGACGCTGTCCGGTGCGAGTGCCGCAGAGAGTTGATCCGACGTGGCAGACTGAACGCGCTCTGGCGGACTCACCATTGTAGGGTGATGACCCAATGGGCGCTAAACTCGTTAAACTCCTCCACCTCGCGGTCGAGAGCACCGCGCGTGCGCGCTGAGCAGAGCCTCCAGCACCAGCAGCAGCTGCAGCGGCGGCCACCTCCTCGTTCTCCACATATGCCTTCCACTCCGACGCAGCGTAGGCGCCGTAGCTCCCAGCAAACACAGCACACCCGTCACGCACCACCACCACCTGGTCCGCGTACGGCAGCACGTGCAGCTGGTGCGTCACCAGCACGCGCGTCTTCCCGCACAGCGCGCCCAGCACCACCTCCTCCATCACGTGTCGCCCCAACGTGCGCGTCCAGCGCAGCAAGCGGGTTGTCCAGCACGTACACGTCGCGGTCAGCGTACACCGCACGCGCGCAAGGCTCACACGCGCCTTCTGCCCACCGCTCAGGTTGATGCCCCTTCTCCCCGATCTCCGTCATCAGCCCCTTCGGTAGCAGCGCGAGGTCCGCCTCCAGCTGACAGCATCGCACAGCGTCCATCAGGCGTTCGTTCCGCACCACAGTGGCAGCACTAGCAGCCGTCCCCGCACAATCTGCCACAGTGGCGACCACGCCATCCGCACCCTCTACACGGCGAAGAACGTGATGTCGCGCTGGCACCGTCTCCTGCATGATCCACGGCTGCTGCGCCACGTACGCCAGCGACGGGCACACACCCACGCGGCCACGGAATCGGAACGCACCCAGCAGCGTCGACACAAGCACCGACTTCCCGCTACCCGTCGCGCCAACCACCACCGTCAGCTGCCCGCGTGGGATCCGCACGCTCACGCCGCGCCAGCAGCGCCTTGTCCTGCAGGCGTGTACAGCGTCTCGCCGCCGCCGCCCTCCGCTGCACCACCGTCAGAGCAACTCTCCCCCGCAATCGGCGTTGCGGCAGCCTGGCCGCGCACAGCAGGCGAGACAGCAGACGTGCTCGGCGCAGCGGCGTCCACCGCACACCCTCCACTGCAGCTCCACAGGCACGTGGCCGCCCACAACAGCACTCCGCACACGCTCCGCAAATCGGCGCAGCCCACGCTGCCGTGGCTCGTACACCGGCAGCGCAGTCGGCACACACGCAAGCACCGTCGCACCGTCGAAGCACGCACCGTCGTCCGCACAGCCAAACACCTTCGCTGCCTCCTCCACAGTGATGTGCGAGTCGTCGCACTCCAGGAACCGCGTGATGCGGCCAGTCGACACAATGAACTTCGCCAGGGAGGTGAACGCCTCGGGCAGCATCATAATGGGGAAAGGTAACGGCGCTGACTACAGCGATCACTGGCAGGACAATAGACGCATCGAGTGCGTGGCCAGAGAGCGTGTAGGCGGTCAGCACAGCGGCGATCATGAACGGTGCAGTGCTGAACACCACCCCCCAGAGACTTACATGCAGGCTTGGAGAATCTTGCGGTGCTGAAGCTTCCTCAGCGCGGGCATCGTCCTCAATTGCAGTGAGAAACTTCGACTCCCACCCCATCGTCTTCACCACACGAATCCCAGAGAGCAGCTCGTTCGTGCGACGCAGCCGCTGGTCCGTGCAGCCTGAGAGCTCCCCTGCTTCCGCTCCAAAACTTGCGTAATCACTCCTTGAATAGGTGTGAACACCATAAACACCACCACCCCCGCCAGCACACTCCACCCCACAAGCGTGAACAGGTAGATCAGGTACAGCGTTAGCATGATCGGTGCCATCCACAGAAACATCACCTGCATCGGAAACTCTTTGATGTTCTCCATGTCGGAGCTCGCCATCGTCAGGACACGGCCAGTGCTCATCTCAGGGTGCGACAGCGCATCCGGCGACACCGTGAAGCACTTCTCGAAGATCACGCCAAGCGTCGCTGCACGGAACAGACTCGACACACGCCGCCCACGGTGTATCTGCTTGTTGAACACAAGCGGCTTCGTCAGCATCACAGCACAGAACACCACAAACATCACGACGCCACGCGTCAGCCCCTGCTCCGACTTGTTCGACTGCAGGAACAGAACGAACTGCTGCAGCAGCCACGGCGTCGCCACCTCGCATACCATCCCCATCACGGACGGCCCCAGCATCGCAAGCAGGTCCGAGCGGAACGTCCGGAACACAGCCCACCAGCAGCGACGGTGCACGCGGCATCGCACACCGCACGCCCGCAGCCTCGCCACCAGCGCCAGCGGACACAGGCACAAGGTCGCTCAGGTACTCGCACGTGCACCGCGCACCACCGCTCCGCACCTGATGGAACAGCCGCTCGCCGTGCACCGCACCGTCGTGCACCGCGTCGCCGCCCTCCGCGGTCCCCACGTACCGCCGCGGTAGCGCGGCAGGCGCCGTCCCCGTCCCCGTCCCACTCCACACCACCCAGCAGCACGTGCGGCGCATCGCTCGAGCGCAGGTAGCCCGTCCACCCGCAGCCGCCCCGTCACGCCCGTCTCGCCGCGGAACTGCACAGCCGCCAGCGCGTTCGCACGCCGCACACGCACAGCACCGTCATCGCACAGCTCCGCAGCCTCCACACGTGCGCGCCACGCGTCACGCCCGCCACGCACCTCCGCCTCGCGAAACGCGCGGCTCAGCAGCGCGCCGCAGTACACCGCACGGTGCTGTCGCTGCGGCAGCGGCATGTACCTCGCCTCCTCCATCCGCTCTCGCGAGGCCAGTGTCACGTACGGGTCCAGCCAGGTAAGGAAGTAGCGACCCACAACACTGCTGCCTTCCTCTGGTGCTTCTGCTAACGCAGCTCGCACGGCGTCCCAGTCGACTTCTCCGCTGGCAGTGGTGGGCAGACGCCACAGCTGCTCGTTGACCTCCGAGAAGGGGTAAACATTGCCGGACGTGCGGTCGTCGGACTCCACCGCAGTTGCAGAGGGTGTCTTCGCCGCTGCTTTCATGCATTTGGTTTCACGCATGTTTTGTTTGCACTGCGCTTCAGCAGGACGTCACAGTGGGGGTGCGGAATGGCGCTTAGAAGCGTGTATTGTCAAAGAGATGAACAAGGGTTCAGTTCTACGCGATGACTTCACTTTGTATGGCTTTTTGGCCAGAGGATATGTGGAAGCTGAGTGTTGGATGCGGTTGCTAGTTAGCTTGTCTTTCTTTGGCTTCTGCGGAGCTGTCAGCCTTTACCGGGATATCAACAATACGTCCGGGTGCCGTTAAACGTGTCGTCCTTCTTCTTAATATGCCCGTGTTGCTCTTGTTATGTTGCGTTGCAGCACGTACGTGATACTCTAGCAACAGCACAGAAAGGAGAGCAGCAATACGTGTAGCACCGCGAGTCAGGCCAACTATCGGCAACACGCACTGAACAACTTAGCGGGCGTCTTCCCCTCCTTTTAATGGTCGTTCTTCTGTTTTAGTGTAGCTTTACGAAGCGATTGAACGTCGATGAAGTACTACTGTAAGCAGGTAAAAAGAGAATGACCAGAAAGAAGCACTAAGTAGCAGTACTAAAAAAAAAAAGCGCGAAGGTAATAAGAAGACGAGAGAGGAGCTAAAAAAACGATATCAACACATCAAAAACACGAGCACACAAGACAAGGCAGCACAAGCGTCTGCTGCGGTTCCTACGAGCCTGTGCAAAGAAAAAAAAAGATGAGTTGAGCTCGATACAGCTGTGTTTTAGACTCTTCCGTGGGAGTACAGTTCACTTTAAAAAGAAGAGGTGGAATGACAAGTTGCTGTGCCAACGGCTCATTTCAGCAAAAGCCGGCTTTAGATTACACCGCGGCTTTGTTCAGGTTACAGAAAAAAAAACAGCAAATATACGACAGAGAAGGAAGATGATAGGGAACAAACTGATGATATAGGAGACAGTAACGTCAACTGCTTAGAAAAAAGGTGCAGCTGATAGCTGTCCGTAAAAGTAATACGACGAGAAAAACAGTCCTGCGGAGCACAGCAAAGAACGCTATTGGTTCGTTTTCCGTGTTGCTGCTTGAGTATGTACCAGCTGGACCTCTTTGCCTTGCTTTTTTTCTAGAGTGTTTATCAATACAAGTGCTGCTTCTGCTCACCAATAGCAAAGGAGGTTAACGTACTCCACTCCACAGTTCTTTTTATTTTTTGCTGGTGCTGTTATGTGGGAGAAACAAAAAAAAAAAAACAAGCGAAGACTGGCGGTGGTGTGGTGAAGGAGGAAGGGGAGTCCCCAACGTTCCGTTTAGTTGCTTTCGCGACGACTGCGCAGCAACACCGATAAATCCACGATCGATCTACGTGAAGCAGGAAGTGGAAGAAGGAGCACACACAAACGTACACACACGGTAATCCCCAGAAACCTGAAGGTTGCACCACTAGTAAGAAGAGACACAGCTGGAAAGCAGAGAAAGAAAAGAAAGTTGTGTTGCCGGGCAGCGATGACCCTGGACGGCGCGAAGAAAGCGATAGACTGCTGTAGGTGTGAGGGCGAGTGGGTGGAGATGAAGTCCAACCATCGGCACAATCTGGGCAGATCGACCATATAAGAGAGCCGTCAAGACAGCGACGGTGAATGGCATCAGCGATGGTCGTGGGCATGAAAGTTGCAGCAGTGCGTAAGACGTGGCAAAGAAAAAAAAGCAGAAGATGAGGAGGAGAGGGAGGAGAAGGCATGGAAGCAGCGAAAGAAAAAGAGGGGAGTATCACAGACTGCACAGCGCATGTGTTTCACAGTGCGCACGCACACACATACACATAGAAAAGCAGAAGCAACACGGCAGTTGCTGGTGTCGCTAACTGGCTGCGTGCTGACAGAGCCGACACAGCTCTGCAGACGTGTGTGCAACACACGTGTGCACGCCCCCGCATCCGCCCCTTCACACCCCACCACATCACGAAACTACAGTGGAGGTCTGATCCAGACGAGACGTCAGTCGATATACGGCCTTCCCTCACCATTTACATTTATTATCTCTTCGTTTTTTTCTGAAGTGGGTTTTGTTGACTCTTTTTTATTAATTTTGAGTAGAAGTTCTTTTTTTTTTTCTATCTCAGTCACAAACGCATAAAAACAGTCGTCACATAATGCGGGAGCACAAAAAGCAAGCGCAGGAGAAAAAAAAAAAAGTATGAATGCGTGGCGGGGATAAGAAACAAGCCAGCGGTGGCTGAAGCCGTACATCCACCCCGGACGACTCGCTACGCATGTCCATCCGCACGCCCACACATAGATACGCACAAGAAGCACCAAAGGTGCGCTTAATAAAGATCCTTGCACCATCACTATTCACATATGTTGGTGAAGAAAAAAAAAGAGGGAGACCAGGAAAAAACAAGAAAGACGAAATGCGCCGTCTCGAAAATCACAGAAAAAAATAAAGGCATTGAAGAGGAGTCGGTTCTCCTCCCATTTTTATCTCCGACTTCGCTGGAGAGCAGACGTGCGATGTTGGTGCACGAAAGTCCCTCCCTCATCCCCCCCCCCTCTCCACCTTCTAGACAGCTCCCGTTACTCAGGAGGGAGCATTATCTCTGACAAAAAAAAATGAGAAGTAGCGATGCGCCAAACAGAAGGAAAACTAAAGAGAGCGTGAAACATACGCTGTAGGGAAAAGGGGAGGGAAGAGAGAAGGGGGAGGGGTGGACGGGCAGATATCTGCATCAGCTGTTGTGTAACCTGAATAATAAACACCACCGTGTCTTTCATCCCCCGCCTCCTCCTTCCTCCCTTATCTCCCTCACATCTCGACTGTCAGTTTTGAGCAGCATCGGGTTCTTTTTTCTTAATATAAATCAATACAGTTTAACCTCTACCTCGCTGTGCGAGTAATGGAAATAAGAAGAAAGACAGAGTACAGAAGGTGTGCGCTGCTCATCGTAAAATATGCTGCGGTGAACCTCAAAGACGCACGTTGACAACCGGGGGAGGAAGGGGGAGTAAACCGGCAGAAAAATAAATCCAATGAAGAGAGAGCAAGAAAAACAAAAAAAAATACAGCATTTTCAAAAAAAAGGGAAAGAAAGAACACGTCTTTTTTTTTCTTCTGTCTGTTGTCGTTGTGCTTGTTCTGCTCATCTACGGAAAGTGCTTTAGCGAGACTGACAGGCTCGAGCCAATGAAACGAAACGAATAACCAAATGCACAGACAGGCAAACGCACTTCTGCTAGTAGATAAAAAAAGGGGGAGAGAATAAAAAGGAGAAGAGAGACCACATGTTACCTCCTCTTATCCCTCTCGGATTAGCTCCATATGTTAGAAACAGGAAAAAAAAACAAGGGAAAACAGCACATACGCACATAGAACAAAAGGAAGAAAAAAACACAGGTACGCTCCTCGAAGACAGTTGAGAACATCAGCAGCTCGTCTCTCCTCCAGTTTAAGGACTATCCGCGTGGCGTGTGTGTGTGTTGTGGAACTCTACCTATTCCTATCCCCAGACTCATCCTCCGCACCCATACACCAAGCTCAGAGTACAAGGCCAAGATTTTGTGCAGCACTTACGCCATAGTTCACCCTTAAAGAGCGTTTCATTGACGACATCACCACTGCAGGCTGTCATCTCACGTGCGCTAGGTGAACGGAGCACACTCCGTACAACGTTGCAGAAGGATGTTCGGCAGCATCGTGCTGAAAGCTCGCCGGTGTCGCCCACCTACTCTCTTCCTCCGGAAGTGAGAAACCCACACCACGAAGTCCCGCAGGCAGAAGAACGACAGCACATGTCATCACGCGGTCAATGAGGAGCGCCGCCACACCCACCCACCCCACTCCACAGTTAGTGAATCCTGCCTACCCAGCACACACATTACCTACAGGAATGCCCAGCTGGTCCTTTATGGGGTTACGTCGACAGGTGAAAGCCTTCACGGTGTGTGACTATATAGCAGAAAACAGCATCAACAACTAAAAAGAAAGGAGGTGGACGAAAAAGGGTGAGCCACACAACCCCGTTTGAGTACGGCACAGAAAAATACAAGCGCCGCGCCACACTCAACAGAGAGGCATCAGAATTTTGCACTTCATTGCTAGTGCAAAACAGAAACACGAAAATATGAAATAAAAACAACTGTGACTCAGTACTTTACGAGAAAAACAAAAATATTAAAAACAGAAAAAAGAAAAACAGCGACTCTGAAGTGCCATCATTCACGACGAGAGCGACGACATTAATGTGTTCCGACAAAACCTAGTGTACGCGGGATTGATGAGGAAAAACTGCACACGGCATTGCACCACACATCGTCCACATCTGCGAGAGTATACGTTGCTTTCCTATTGAAACAAGACATGAAAACGCGAGTAAAGCACCCGTGCACAGCCGCTACGTCGGCCGCCACTCAACGAACATGGTAAAAAGAAAGGACACACAGGGTCATTGTTACACTTACAAGCAAAACCAACAAAAAAAGGAGAGAAAGGAGGAAATTACAAAAGAAAAACAAAGGAAGAGTGAAGAGCGAACTCACGGTAGAGAGACACCGCAAAGCTCCATCACAACATCCCCGTTACAAAACAAGCAGGAGCGCACCAACGCACGTCACAGCAGCGCTCACAGCCGCAACAGCCAGGGACGGCACGCCAGCAGCACCGTTCTTCGGCTTCCTCGTGCAGCCCATCACATTCGTCAGCCAGTACCCGTTCAAGCACGTCTGGCACTGCCAGTTGTTGTTGGGCACGCACTGCGCGCACCCGCTCACGAAGCACGACCCCGCAACCATGCAGTAGCCGTTCGACCCCACCACCATGCCAGGCACACACGACACGCACTGGTTGGCGTTGCCCGCCGCACACGCGTAGCAGTCAGGAACGTTGCACGGCGCCACCGCCGTGGTGGGCTTAGGAACGGTGGTGGACGTCGTCGTGGTGGACGTAGTGGAGGTGGCTCGGTGGACTAGGCAGCGGGTCGTCTGGGCGTACGTCGTGGTAGTGGTAGTGGACGTGGTGCGGCGTGGCACGAGGCGGGTTGGCGCAGGGTGCTCGTCGTCGGTGCGGGTGTCTTGAGAGAAGTCGACGAGCTTGAGCTGGAGTTCACCTCGCTGCTTTCAACGTAGAGGGACGACGAGTCGTTATCCTGTGCGACAGCGCAGCAGGCCAGCAGCACCGCCATCACCACCACGGCAGCCACCAGCAGAGTGCGCTGAGTCGTGCGAGCCATTTCTTTGCAAAGTAGATGGAAAGAGAGAGGACAAGCGTTGAAGTGGCGAGGACGACGGAGAACAGGAAGCAAGGAGGCGACTTATGGACAAGATTTGTGTCTTCGAGCAGTGGGGCGCGAGGAGAAGAACAGGGAGGTCGTTAGATGAAGAAGAAGCTGAAGAAAACGAAACTGTGTTTTATCTGGTGGCGCAGCGCCAGCAGCGAAGTAAATTGACGTGTGCGTGTGCGTGTATGATGAAGAGGAAGATATGGGGAGAAGAGGGAATTCATCTGCGGGTGGGTGAGTCGCAGAAGCTAAACAGAAGCGTAGCAAAAGCTGGCGTGTTCGCACCCGCTCCACCCTCCATCCACGTAGAGAGAGGGAGTGTGTGTGTGTGCCACATCTTCAGCTCGCTTTTTCTGTGTCGCAGGTGGTGCGTTCAGAAAAACGCCCGTGGCGGCTTACAGGTACTGGCCACCGGCTCCACCGAGCGAGTGTGTTGCACCGCTTCGCTCGCAGAGTACCACCGGCAAGCGTTGCTCGCTGCTTTTGTGTACCTGGCCTGGCCGTCACACATACGGCCTTGCGACAGCTCGCACGCATCCACTGCGTGCCTTGAGTGTGCATGTGTGTGGTGTTCGCGTTTTTCGGCTTCCGGTTCTTCCTCCAAGGAGAGGGGGTTCCGGGTGCATGCACATGGAGGGGTATATCCATATATAAGGGGGTGGGTTAGCGAGTAAACAAATTGAAGGGAAGGAAAGCACGACGAAAGGAGGCGGCTCGCAGGGCGACCCATCTTTGCGACGGGCTTCACTGGCAGCCAGGCGCCCCGTGACCCTCCAGAGCGGCAGAGGGGGGGGGAGGCGACAAATCAAAAAGCAAAAACAAGAGGGAGTACTTGCGCACAGCGTGACTCCAAAAACACGAGAGAAGGGTAAGGCAACACCACCGTAGCATCCGTTGCACGCATACACACATGATGGCATTTGAAATTCTAAAAAACAGTGAAGATGAAAAGAAAAAAAATACACAAAGAAGAGGGGCTGCGTCGGGGTGTCATCGGACTCAACATTTTGTCTATCGCCTTGTTCTCGCGGGCCCCACGTCCCCAACACTCACCGCTGTCCCTCTTCGTCAGATCGACGATGCACACTCCCTCGGGAGTGCCACCACGAGCACTCCAAGTGGCAGACCATTCGCAGAGCGGCAGCGCAGCGCGTGCGCGAAGGGAGAGGGGACACGAAAAAAACAGAGATACTGTGTGCGAGCAGGACTTCCGCGGCTCCTGCGAGCGAACCGTAGACCACCAGAAACGCCACGTCGCACACATGCTTCATCAAGGCAGCCGCGAGCGCCGCTCTTTTTGTGCCGCGCGAGAGTCCGTTTGTATCCGTGTTGCCTGCTGAACACAAAGAGAAAGCGCAAGAAATGAGCAAGAGAATAATGCCGAAGTGCGGAGTCAGAGAGTGTCTTTCAAAGAAGCAAGAGGCACGCACCACCCGCCAGCTGCCCACCCGCCCTTTTCTCGTGGATGCTCCTCAGGCCGAGGAGGAGCGCAAAAAGAAGGCGAGGCTGTAGGAGGAAAGAGCAAAAGACGCACTAAGGCACCGCACACGCGCACCGTTATGAACGCACATGAACGAATGCAGAGTCACCGCTGCTGAGAAACGAAAGGGAAAAACATGAAAGAAGACACACGCACATTTACGAGGTACGTTCTCTTAGCAATGAAAGACAAAGCACAGCACACATGTCCTCAGAAAGAAACGACAGAAAGACCACTGTTTTGCGTCTGCGTTCTTGCCTGCACTACCCGCTGACAACGGCAGAAGGGAAAAGAGACCAGAATTGCACATATAATCATCATCAGCCTTCCTTGCAGTGATGCTTCTGCCTAAGAGGAGCGCTAATCGTCCGTTGACCCACAGCCCGCCAAAAAACGCTGCCTTCTTGAACTGTCCACATCTCTTTCATGACAGGCTCTGCTATTGTTTGTGTTTCTATTCACTGCTTGGCAACGAGTTCACTGAGGTGTTCCCTGCTGGCTTTTCATTTTGTGTGATGCTGAACAGCTGTGAGCAGGTGGGACAGCTACCTTCAAGCCAGAGGACCCTCTTTCCAGAACGCAAACCACCAGCAGCAATGGTGACACACTTCGAAAATACACAAACTCAAAAGAAAAAACAGAAAGGAGAATGCTGAAGAAAAACAGTATTAGAATGCGTAGCAGTGCAACACCGCAAATCAGCCAGGGCACCGCTGTCAACCATACAGGCAGCATTCTCTGCCTTTCTTTACAGCCCAGCAGGGAGCGCACCAACCGCACGTCCGCAGCAGCGCTCACAGCCGCAACAGCCAGGGACGGCACGCCAGCAGCACCGTTCTTCGGCTTCCTCGTGCAGCCCATCACATTCGTCAGCCAGTCCCGTTCAAGACAGTCTGGCACTGCCAGTGTTGTTGTTGGAGCACGCACTGCGCGCACCCGCTCACGAAGCACGACCCCGCAACCATGCAGTAGCCGTTCGACCCACCACCCCATGCCAGGCACCACACGACACGCACTGGTTGGCGTTGCCCCGCCGCACACGCGTAGCAGTCAGGACGTTGCACGGCGCCACCGTCCGCGTGGTGGGCTTAGGAACGGTGGGTGGACGCGCTCGCGTGTGGACGTAGTGGAGGTGGCTGGCCACAGCGGTTGGCGAGGTGCTCGTCGTCGGTGCGGGTGTCTTGAGAGAAGTCGACGAGCTTGAGCTGGAGTTCACCTCGCTGCTTTCAACGTAGAGGGACGACGAGTCGTTATCCTGTGCGACAGCGCAGCAGGCCAGCAGCACCGCCATCACCGCCACGGCAGCCACCAGCAGAGTGCGCTGAGTCGTGCGAGCCATTTCTTTGCAAAGTAGATGGAGGGCGTAGAAGAAGTAAAGAAAGAGAGGGCAGCCGTAGACGTCGAAATGAACGGCGGAGAGGGACGGGTGGACACAGCTTGGACAAGGCGCTGCCACGAACAGAGAGAGAGATTAACTTGGTTTTTGCAAGCGACGAGCGAGAGATGGCGGTGCGTTAATGTGTGAATTGATCTCGTCATATTAGCGTGCAAAAGTTAACAAGCACGAGCCGCAGGAGTGACAGCAGCAGAAGTGTCGATTTGTTTTTAAAAAGAAAGAAGGCACCACCATCAGAGAGAATACAAGAGGGGGTGTGATGTGAGATAGTGAGTTTAGGTGGGTGGCAGGGGAGGGGGGTGAGACGTGCCCAATAGTGCTGCTGCAGCACCTTCATGTGCTTCTTTTTTGTCTGTTTGTTTGCTTTGCATGGAAGCTACACGAGGTTCGCATGATTGTCGTTCGCTGAGTTATTTTCTCTCGTAATGGAGAGACCGTCTGGCCCCAAAGTAGCTTCCCCACTTCGGTTGTTGCTGCTGCTATTTCGTTTTCTGGGGAGTTTCGTGGGCGCTCCCGCGTGCGCCGCACAAAAGCGCACACTCAAAAAAAAAAAAACCTCTAGAAGAAAATAGAATAGACAAGTAAAAAAAGCAGAATTAGGCGAGGTGTGATGTGATGACGCTCCCTGCACTTTGAGAGCAGAAAACAAAAAAAAAGAGCGAAAGACGCTTCCTGCCCCGCCATCTCTCTTTGTCCCCAACGGAGCTGCGCGAAAAGCAAGAAGCCACTTCTTTTTAAAACAGCATTTCCACCACGATTGCTGCTTCGTTTGTTTCTTGAGGGGGCGTTAAGAAAACAATAACGATGCATGAAGCACCATGGATCGCTGCATCAGCTTTTCTTTCCACAAATAAATGACGGCTACGCTTACGGAGCTGGCGCGAATGTCTTCGATTTGCCGATGTCAACGAATACAGTATAATCGTGCAGCGTGTTCATTCTCTGCAAATGAGAAGGCACTTAACAACTACGCTGTCCATCAGCGCACACCTGGAGCAATATAACTGCGCACGCAGAAAGAAAAAAACGAGAAAAGTGCTGTAACGACAGCACACTCGAAGCGGCACCACACACAACCACATACACACGCAGGGAGAGAGACTAGAACGAAAGAAAAAAAGAAGGAGAGAAGCAGAAAGTGCGAAGGTTTGCACGGCATCGCTCATCCAATCCAGTAGACACACAACGGAGACACATGAGGTCCACCAAAAAGGTAAAAAAAGAATGAGTCGAGAAAGAAGAGAGTCACAAAAACGCTTTTCACATGCATCATATCAGCTCTTTATATCTATGGCCAGCGGATGTGACAAAACGACTCGTGTAGCCCGCAAGCACTCAACCACATCCCTCCGCGTCTCGTTCTATTTCCCACATAGACTATCACTGTTGCGACAGTAAAAGCCTGGATCGTTGTCACACACCCACACGCAGAGGCAAATCGAGGCTACACTGCACCCAGCAAGACACCCAACCCTCCGAGGGCAGTCACGCCTACCAGTAGAACGCTTCATGGCGAGTGAGGCGTGCCTGCTGCATCGCCCCACTCGACGCACCTGCTCTGTGGACTGACGTCGTAGCCTTCCGCTCACGTTGCACAGCGTGAGGCATTTGTGTGAGTGCATATGAGGCAGCTAGGTATGAGGCCCTTCCGCACGCATACACACACACCATCGATCAGCGTGAATAGTGTCTCACGGCTGGCACACACATCGGCGCTACCAGTGGCACACGCGACACAACCAGGGGCCGTGTAGGTCACAGCGGCAGTGGGAGTGGCAGACTAGCTTGAGGAGGAGGAGGAAGATGCGGACACGCTATCAGGCACGGCCTCGCCCGACGCCACAGTCACGGCGACGCAGAGAAAAGCAGCGAGAGGGAGAAGCAGGAGACGGCGCATGTGACGTAAAGGTGGTGGTGGCGGTGCTGATCAACGCAGAAAGAGACAGAGGGAGAGAGAGGTACGGGGGAGCGAAGACGATCGCGCGGCGAAGGCAGAAGAGAGTGAGAGGAAGGGAGGAAACAAAGGCACCAGAAAATAGCAGGAAGAAAGGCGGGCCGTTTCGCTCTCGTCGTCGGTTCTGTCTTTGTGTTTTGTTCTGTTCTGCTGCTTTTTCCGGTAAATGGTGGAAGAGGTCCTCCACTGCAGGCAGCACAGAAAGGAGAGACATCACATGTGAGAGAGGCAGGAGAGGGAGGCCGCCAAACTGCAGGAGGTGGAAGGAGATAAAAGCAGCGGTGCACGAGCTGCGTTTCTTGCAGGTTCGCCAAGCACCTCGTCCTTCTTCCTCTCCTCAGCCTCATCATAGACATTGCCATCGAATGAGTTACTCGGTTTGCTTACAGCAAAGAAATGATAAACGAGCACACCAGAAACACGCGTGATGACCTCAAAAGGGGGTGGAGGAGGGCTACACCTCTGAATCTCGTAAACTTGTTTTCTTTTTTTTGTAACTTGGCTTGGAAGGAGCAAACAAACAATGTACTGGAGACAGTGAAAAGAGTGGGGAAACTGCTCAAGAAAAATAACAGCGAGACAAGAAAAGGTGATCCGTACGAAGCGCACACGTTTGAGTGTGTGTGCGTGTGTCTCCATCGTAAAGTACAGTAAATTATAAAAAAGAAAACAGAGAAACAACGATGTAGTAGAGAGCACGGAAAAAAAGAATAATAAAAGACTCCGTAGACCCGTACAATTGTAGGTCAACAACGTTTAACGCTCACGCTACGGTTTGCCTACCTAGAGAAATGAAATAAGAAGATAATTTATGTACTGCATACCCGCTTGCATATACTGCACAGTGCACTTCGCATGCGACTCGGCTAGAATCAAGTCCAGAGAGCGAGTTACGTAGCGGATGGCGTACTCTATATATCGAAAAGGAAAAGGACAGCTAAGTGAGGAGCAAAACACCGAAGGACACACGTGTGACGTGTGGCACGTCGATGAAGTCCGCACAGCCGCAACCGAACAAGAACAGTGAAACCACACAAGGAGACGAATGAAGAAAAAGGCCAGCAAAGTTCTTTTCTGTTTCCTGTCCGAGAGGTGTGTGTGTCTACTTTGCAGAGTCTCTTATGGTAAGAAAGCCGACCTCCACAAGCTGACTCTTCCTGTGTCCACGAGCTCGGCTAGATAGTAAAATTAAAAAGAGACCAAAACGAATACTCAGCACGCTGGCACGTCGACAAAAAAGTGAAGCAACACAAAAAAAAACTAGGTAAAAAACAAAACAAAATAAAAGCAACGAACAATAGCGTGTCATGACAATCGCCCCCCGCACAGCATCTTTATATGCTGCCATACTTTTCTCTCTCGTTACTTCCGTGTGCAAATTGCCGTTACGATTCACCACCCTTTCAAACGCAGAAAACAAAATGCGGATGGCAAAAGTCCAGAGCAAAAGTCACAGGCGAAAAAAAAAAACAAAAAAAGAGCAGAAAGCAAAAACACATTTGCTGCCACCGAATGCACGCACATGTGGAGCAAAACAACCAGAAAAAAAAAACAGTGAATAAATTAAAAGAAGCAGCAAGAAAGAGTGAAATCAATGCCTTCCGGTGCAAGCTGCACAAACAACCACAATCAAAGAGAAAAAAAAGCACACTAGAAAAAAAAACACTCCCTTCATAGGAAATGTCGAGCAGACACAGCCACAATAACGAGACACGCTGGGGACGGCACCGCAGGGAGGGGGGAGGGAGGGCTCCGACGATCCTCACCTCACGTCCTTCTCACACCAGCGACGTTACTCACCCCAGTCAAAGCAATAAAAAAGAAAGGCGGCATTTGAAAAAAAAAGACAATGAAATCCAGAGATGAGCACAGCAGAAGTAGGTGGAAGAGTGTTCCCGGTAGGATATGAAGAAGACGGAGAGGTAAAACACCTTCTCCATCCCTCTTTCACAGCGCACACAATGCTGCCGCCAACGTCGCTGCGCCCGCCCCTGCTAGCCACTGTAGCCCCGCAGCCCTGAAGGCGCTGTTGCGGCCACTCCCCGTGCACGTTCGATTCAATGTCAGCGCGTAACCGGGCATGCATGCAGAACACAGACTGGGAGCTGTCACTGGACACAACACACAGTGTAGTGTCGTGCAATCTGTCAGCACGGCTGGCGGCTCCGTCGTGGTCGTCGTCCCGTGTGGCCCTGCTGTCGTCGTCGTCGTGATAGACTTGCTGAAGGAATCTTCAGAGTCGGAGTTGGATGAGCCGCTGGTGGGAACCACGCACGCATCGTAGAGCGCCGCATCCGCCGTCACATTCAGCCGTGGCATCGCCGCCCACGACGCCGGCAACCCACCACAAAAAGCGTTGCCCTTCAGCGAAAAAGCCGACAGGGCCGTCATGGTGCTCCACTCCGGGGGCAGTGTGCCGGTGAAGGTGTTGTTATCCAGCGTCACATTCTGCAGATTCGTCATGGTGCGCCACGCCGGGGGGAGGGTGCCGGTGACGTCGTTGTTTTGCAGCGTGAACTCTTCCAGCAGCGTCAGGGACGACCACGCGGCGGGCAGCGTGCCGTAGAAGTG
Source organism: Crithidia bombi (assembly GCA_900240985.1). Taxonomy (NCBI): domain Eukaryota; phylum Euglenozoa; class Kinetoplastea; order Trypanosomatida; family Trypanosomatidae; genus Crithidia; species Crithidia bombi. The sequence goes on from OESO01000047.1 coordinate 664,989, forward strand.
GTTGTTGGCCAGTCGCAGGCGTCGCAGGTTGACAAAGACACCCCAGCTAGCGGTCAGCTCTGCAGTCATGTTCGATCCGGTAAAGTCCAGCGTCGTCAGCGTGGAGGAGGGCGCCCGCGCGAGGCTCACGAGGAACGCTGCGTCCTCTTCTGGAGACGCGGACGTGGTGATCTGCACCTTCAGCGCTGTAATGCGGACCTCGCTGCTCTCAATGTCAGCGGGGAGATCCAGCACGCGACGCTGGGTGACCGTAACTTCAGCTCCTACGTCGCCGCTGCCGCTCTGCTGGTGGTGGCACACGATGCCTGACCACGTACAGAAGTCCGTATCACCGTCTCTCACAGGATCCTCTGCGGAGTGCAGCGCCAGCGCCCGCAGCACCTTGAGCGTGTTGATATGCTGCGCTGCTGTGAAGCCGCTGGTCTGCGCGGCACGCGCGGCAACCGTCTCGGCAGCCACGAAAGGAAGCGCCACTATCACAAAAAGCGCCAGGGCAGCAAAGCTGCTGCAGCCTCGTTGGCGCGTCATTGTTGATTTTCTTCTACAGGGTTTTCTTTTCGGGGAAGGGAAGGAGTGAGGAGGGAGACCGTAGCACGGCACTCAGAAGGGAGAGACAGTAAATGCGTTAAGGAAGAGCCGGCAAAACAGATAAAAGGACAAGACAGAGAAATCACCCTGAGAAGACGATGAGCGACGCTGTACAAAGAGCTGCGGCCTTCACGATGGCTTTCTGCGTGTGTCTGTGTGTGTGCATGTACGTACTCTTTCGGGGAAGGGGGCCGGCACGTAGATAGGGTTGTGTTGCTGTAGGTGCTTTGAAGGAGAAGCGGCACACAAAGCTGATGAGAATGAGAGAGACGACTGGCAAACGATGTATCAGGCACATCCCCTCCTTCTACTCTCCTCCTCTCTTCCCCTTTTGAACACGCAGACCACCCCGCAGGCAGGGGCAGGAACGCGAAACAGATGAGACGCAATTCACATTTCTCTTCCGTTTTCTTCGTGTCTCGTTTGTTTCAGTGCTTCGTGTTTTTATTTGCGTGCATCGACGCAGATGCCCAGTCTTCAGCGCCGTAACATTGAGAGACCAAAACCTCTGAAAAGAAAACTCGTAAACCAGCGTAGTGTAAGATGGTTAGGAAGGAGGGCAGGTTGTCGAAGACAGCACAGGAACACTTGGAAACGAAAAGAGAAAACAAGAAGGCTAAATAAAAGTTAAATCAGACATCCGTATCTCTTCGGCGGGGTGCGTGTGTTTGTTTGCTTTTTTCAGAGCCTATGCACGTCAGCACTCACACGGAACACTTGATGCTTCCATCAGCGTCGTCGGCCTGGTTGACTGCGGAAGATTCAGAGCGAAATACACACAGGCACACACACACACACAGACAGAGAGAGGCATTCAAACTCAAGCAAGCATATAACGCAGAAAAGGTCATGAAGAAGCTACCAAGAAATAATGTGAGAGAGTCGTGAAACTTGTCGCAGGTGTCATTCTCGTTGTCAGACGGCGTTGCCGTTTTCCGCCCTGCTTTAGAGGAGGTCATGAATAGTGCTTGAAAGCTGCAAAAAGATGCCGAAAACGGAAGTATCAGCGTGCAAGAAAGGCACATCAACACAAACTGCGTGCACCTTTATCATCTTTTTTTTTTTTGCACATTTGTCGTGACATACAGAAACAACAGAAATACAGGAAAGGGTGAGTTGCTAAAGAAAGAGAGCTCTGCCGCTTAAAAGCCTGAAAGCAAAAGAAGCTAGATAAAGATAGACTAGAGCTAAGAGAAAAAAAAAACTGTGCACATGGAGAACAAGCTAGGTCACTCTAGAGCACAGCACCGCTGCTGTTCGATGATCACACTGGGGCGTATTTCTGCAGCACTGGAAAGGCCGTTCAAGTGACTGCTTTGTTCGCTTGTTTGTTTGCTTGTTATGCAGAGAAGCTCACCTGCCATCACGCTTTGTCTGGCAGCCTCTTTTCTCTTTCTTGCTTGCTTGTAAACCACAAGAAAGGAAAACACACAAGCGTGTCCCGCACTACACACAACAACAGATAGAGAAAGGGGGGAAAGCGGCATGAGCGCCAGTGACAGGAATGAAGGATGGTGTCTGCCTCGCATACCCCCTCCGGCTTGAATGAATAACCAAAGGAATAAAACACCACACAGCTCAAAAAAAAAAAGGGAAAGGCAGGCTGAAAAGAAGAGATGCACATGGAAGCGTGATAGCAACAACAAGAAGAGGCAAAACGTGGAAAGAAATACTGACGAGACCGCATGGTGACGGAGCAGCGTCAGGTATTGGTTTGATGATGCTGAATGGAGTAGAACAAATAAAAAGAATAGCTGGATTGAAACATCACAGCGGCTTTCTTACTTGCTGGCGTGCGTGCGCATCTGCACTGGTCGTGGTAGGAGAATTGAAAAACGTGAAGCTGCAGAAAAGCCTCGTATAGCAGTGAATATGATCCACTTGCTGGAATACAACCTAGATTTGCACCACGTGAGCTACAAGAGAGTGACCCCCTGCTAGGATTAAAAAACAAAAAGAGGAGAAAATAACAGAACAAAACAAAATAACGATGAATGTGGCGTAAAACGAAACAAGACGAATAGTGACCTCTACTGGAATGCCGGCCTTTAGTGTTAAGGGAGGGAAACAGCAATAAATAGATAAACACAAGCACAAGAATAGTACACATGATCTGATTCGGAAACGAGAAAACGCATAACACTTCACGTTTACGACGGAACGCTGCAACACACACCGTGGCACCTGAAGTACCGCCTCGCTCAATGCAAGTGTTTTCTCTTGTCGTTACTTTTTCTTTTCGGGACAAGGGGTACCACCGCAGCGCTCACCGCTCCCTCTCTCCAACCCCACGGAAAGGAACGGCACAAACCACAACACAACAAAAAAAGTTAAACGGCGCCAGCGCCACGGGAAAAAAGGCGAATAAAAGAGAGGGGAGAGGAACAAGCAAACACTTAAGAGACGTTAGGTAGTTATGAATGACACCCGCCCTCCACACACACATGGAGCGCCGCTGCTCACCTTTCTTTACAGGCCCAGCAGGAGCGCACCAACGCACGTCGCAGCAGCACTCACAGCCGCAACAGCCAGGGACGGCACGCCAGCAGCACCGTTCTTCGGCTTCCTCGTGCAGCCCATCACATTCGTCAGCCAGTACCCGTTCAAGCACGTCTGACACTGCCAGTTGTTGTTGGGCACGCACTGCGCGCACCCGCTCACGAAGCACGACCCCGCAACCATGCAGTAGCCGTTCGACCCCACCACCATGCCAGGCACACACGACACGCACTGGTTGGCGTTGCCCGCCGCACACGCGTAGCAGTCAGGAACGTTGCACGGCGCTACCGTCGTGGTGGGCTTAGGAACGGTGGTGGACGTCGTCGTGGTGGACGTAGACGTGGTCGGCGCAGGGGTCGTCGTGGTGGACGTAGACGTGGTCGGCGCAGGGGTCGTCGTGGTGGACGTAGACGTGGTCGGCGCAGGGGTCGTTAGACGTGGTCGGCGCAGGGGTCGTCGTGGTGGACGTAGACGTGGTCGGCGCAGGGGTCGTCGTGGGGACGTAGACGTGGTCGGCGCAGGGGTCGTCGTGGTGGACGTAGACGTGGTCGGCGCAGGGGTCGTCGTGGTGGACGTAGACGTGGTCGGCGCAGGGGTCGTCGTGGTGGACGTAGACGTGGTCGGTGCAGGGGTCGTCGTGGTGACGTAGACTGGCGGTGCAGGGGTCGTCGAAGTCGTCGTGTAGTGGTAGTGGAGGTGGACGTAGACGTGGTCGGTGCAGGGGTCGTCGTGGTGGACGTAGACGTGGTCGGTGCAGGGTCGTCGTGGTGGACGTAGACGTGGTCGGTGCAGGGGTCGTCGAAGTCGTCGTGGTAGTGGTAGTGGAGGTGGCTGGCACAGCGGTTGGCGGGGCTCGTCGTCGGTGCGGGTGTCTTGAGAGAAGTCGACGAGCTTGAGCTGGAGTTCACCTCGCTGCTTTCAACGTAGAGGGACGACGAGTCGTTATCCTGTGCGACAGCGCAGCAGGCCAGCAGCACCGCCATCACCACCACGGCAGCCACCAGCAGAGTGCGGCTGAGTCGTGCGAGCCATTTCTTTGCAAAGTAGATGGAAAGAGAGAGGACAAGCGTTGAAGGTGGCGAGGACGACGGAGAACAGGAAGCAAGAGGCGACTTATGGACAAGATTTGTGTCTTCGAGCAGTGGGCGCGAGGAGAAGAACAGGGAGGTCGTTAGATGAAGAAGAAGCTGAAGAAAAACGAAACTGTGTTTTATCTGGTGGCGCAGCCAGCAGCGAAGTAAATTGACATGTGCGTGTGGTGTATGATGAAGAGGAAGATATGGGGAGAGAGGGAATTCATCTGCGGGTGGTGAGTCGCAGAAGCTAAACAGAAGCGTAGCAAAAGCTGGCGTGTTCGCCACCCCCTCCATCCACGTAGAGAGGGAGTGTGTGGTGTGCCACATCTTCAGCTCGCTTTGTTCTGTGTGCAGGTGCGTTCAGAAAACGCCCGTGGCGGCTTACAGGTCTACTGGCCACCGGCTCCACGAGCGATGTGTTGCACCGCTTCGCTCGCAGAGTACTCACTTTTCGTGCAGCGTTGCTCGTCCTACGCTGTCCACAGCGATGTGTACCTGCCGTCAGCACACCTGCCGTCACACATACGGCTTGCGACAGCTCGCACGCATCCACTGCTGCCTTGAGTGTGCATGTGTGGTGTTCGCGTTTTTCGGCTTCCGGTTCTTCCTCCAAGGAGAGGGGGTCCGGTTGCATGCACAGGGGAGGGTATATCCATATATAAGGGGATGCTGGTTAGCGAGTAAACAATTTGAGGGAAGGAAAGCACCGACGAAAGGAGGCGGGCTCGCAGGGCGACCCATCTTTGCGACGGGCTTCACTGGCAGCCAGCGCCCCGTGACCCTCCAGGAGCGGCAGAGGGGGGGGGAGGCGACAAAATCAAAAGCAAAAACAAGAGGGAGTAACTTGCGCACAGCGTGACTCCAAAAACACACGAGAAGGGTAAGGCAACACCACCGTAGCATCCGTTGCACGCATACACACATGAGTGCATTTGAAATTCTAAAAAGTAAGTGAAGATGAAAAGGAAAAAAAAAATGTACACAAAGAAGAGGGGCTGCGTCGGGGTGTCATCGGACTCAACATTTTGTCTATCGCCTGTTCTCGCGGCCCACGTCCCCAACACTCGCACCGCTGTCCCTCTTCGTCAGATCGACGATGCACACTCCCTCGGGAGTGCCACCACGAGCTCTCCAAGTGGCAGACCATTCGCAGAGCGGCAGCGCAGCGTGAAGGTGAGGGGACACGAAAAAAACAGAGATACTGTGTGCGAGCAGGACTGCGCGGCTCCTGCGAGCGCCGGTAGGACCACGCAGGAAACGCCCCACGTCGCACACCTGGTCATCAAGCCTCGCGAGCGCCGCTTTTTTGTGCCGCCGAGAGTCCGTTTGTTCGTTTGCCTGCTGAACAAAGAGAAACAAGAAATGAGCAAAGAATAATGCCGAAGTGCGGAGTCAGAGAGTGTCTTTCAAAGAAGCAAAGACGCACCACCGCCAGCTGCCCACACCCCGCCCTTTTCTCGTGGATGCTCCTCAGCCGAGGAGGAGCGCAAAAAGAAGGCGAGGCTGGTAGAGGAAGAGCAAAAGACGCACTAAGGCACCGCACACCGCGCACCGTTATGACGCACATGACGAATGCAGGAGTCACCGCTGAGAAACGAAAGGGAAAACATGAAAGAAGACACGACGCACATTTACCGAGGTACGTTCCTTAGCCAATGAAAGACAAAAGCACAGCACACATGTCAGAAAGAAAACAGAAAGACCACTGTTTGCGTCTGCGTTTTTGCCCTGCACTACCGCGCTGACAACGGCAGAAGGAAAAGAGAACCAGAATTGCACATAATCATCATCAGGCTTCCTTGCAGTGATGCTTCTGCCTAAGAGGAGCGCTAATCGTCCGTTGACCCACAGCCCGCCAAAAACGCTGCCTTCTTGAACTGTCCACATCCCTTTCATGACAGGCTCTGCTATTGTTGTGTTTCTATTCACTGCTTGGCAGCGAGTTCACTGAGGTGTTCCCTGCTGGCTTTTCATTTTTGTGTGTGCTGAACAGCTGTGCAGGTGGGACAGCTACCTTCAAGCCAGAGACCCTCTTTTCCAGAACCAAAACCACAGCAGCAGTACACACTTCGAGAATTACACATACTCAAAAAGAAAAACAGAAAGAGAATGCTGAAGAAAAACAGTATTAAGAATGCGTAGCAGTGCAACACCACCAATCCAGCCAGGCACCGCTGTCAACCACTACAGGAGCAGTTCTCTGCCGGTGTTCTTTACAGGCCCAGCAGGAGCGCACCAACGCACGTCACAGCAGCGCTCACAGCCGCCAACAGCCAGGGACGGCACGCCAAGCAGCACCGTTCTCGGCTTCCTCGTGCAGCCACCACATTCGTCATCCAGTACCCGTTCAAGCACGTCTGGCACTGCCAGTTGGTTTTTGGGCACGCACTGCGCGCACCCGCTCACGAAGCACGACCCCCAACCATGCAGTAGCCGTTCGACCCCACCACCATGCCAGGCACACACGACACGCACTGGTTGGCGTTGCCCGCCGCACACGCGTAGCAGTCAGGAACGTTGCACCGTGGTGGGCTTAGGAACGGTGGTGGGCGTAGACGTGGTGGACGTAGTGGAGGTGGCTGGCACAGGGGTCGTACTAGTCGCTGTCATCGTAGTTGTCGTGCAGGGCTTTTACATCTATGTGCCCAGAGGACTCCACGAAAGGCTAAACTTGTGCAGCTGTGTTGCTGCTGCTGGAACTCACTAACGGGCACACATCCGACGCGCAGCTTCCAGCCTCAGTGTTCTCTGCATCCACAATGTTGGTTTGATGCAATGATCACCAAGAGCTCAAGCGCCAGTTGGGAATACAACCACAAAAGTCGTTGCTCTTTTAGTTTACTTTTAGCAGCCACACTGTTGCGGAGCACGAGAGAAAAATGGGCTGTTAAGCGTATTATTGTGGATTTGCAGCATGCGCAGGGTTTTAAGCGAGCTTCACGCAGCCAGTACCGTGCCAGAACCCACCGAGTGCGAGACGCCAAAGACGTCGCGCTGCGGCAACTTCGCCCACGTCGCCGGCAGTGTCCCAGTAAGAGAGTGGGACATGATCAAGATCAAATTCAGTCGGGTCAGCGACTGGTACTCCGGCAGCGCGCTCGTAGGGCCCCTCGAGTAGAAGTTGATTCTCCGCAGCTTCTTCAGAGGGTTCCAGCTCTGCGGCAGTGTGCCGGTGATGTAGGGCTGGGCAGACGAGAGGACAAAGACCGCCTCCATCGCCTCCTCACCGACGACGGTGTCCGGGATTTCGGGAAGCGTTCCAGACACGTTCACCAAAACAAACTTGAGAGTCGCCTCCACTCCTGTCGACGTGCATGTGACGTATTCCGACCACGTACAGAAGTTTGTGTCCGTCCAATCTCTCTGTTAGGCTAACATGGATACAGCGATGCCATTGAGCACCGCGAGCGTGTTCGTGTGCTGAGAGACCGTGTAGTAGGTTATGGGCACCGCAGTCGCGGTGGAGTTGGCGATGACGGAGTCTGTGTCGGCCAAGGCCGCACGGGAAATCTGAACGAACAGTATCGCCACGATGGCGACGAGAGCCGCGCACTATTGTTTTAAACTGAGACGAGGCGCGCACACAGAAAAAAAAAAAATCAAGATCGGGAAAAGAGTGTCATTACTGTTTGAGAAAAATAAACTGTAGATCAGCCTGGAAGTGGTGCCGGGAATCCAGCGACAAAAGTAAAAGCAAAGAGAGAATGACGCGACGCCGCAGGGGATGTACAGAGGCGCTGGCCAAAATTACAAAGCGACGGATGTATCAAGCTGCTCGCGTGACGGAAGCACTTCTTATTCGTGTGTCAGTAGGTAGGCACCACTGCGCTGCTTGTTCTTATATCTTTAACGCTTCAGAAGAAACGGGGGAGAAACTTGTCACCCAAAATACTTGTACGCACAGTGGAAGAGAGAGGTGGCAGAAGTGAAGTACGCGAGGAAGGAAAGAGAGAAATGGTAATACCATACAGATGCACCTGTTGCTGTACAAACTCGGCAGAAAAAAAAAGATGGTAGCACTTCTGCCTTGAAGAAAGCACAGCTCCACAGAGCTCTTTCATTGCCGAGAAAAAGTGTCAGCTAGGCTGGTCGGTTAAGTGAGTTGCACCGTCTTTTGGGGGAAAGGGAGGGGGAAGGTAAGTACTTCATTAGTCGCTCTCGCGTTGTGGCTAGAGAATCACACGTCACCACTGTCCCTCTTCTTCTCCCACCCCCACCCATCCAGGCTTATCAAGACACAGAGAGAAATGTCAGCAACAAATGTCTTTATCACAAAAGCCGAAGCCAAGTTGAAGCACGCATCGTTTATGCGCACGTTACGCAACCTGAAACGTTGCGCCTGTACGCTGAAGGTGGAGTGGAAGACACTTAAAAAGACCAAGATAATCAGTGAGTTCAGCTTCAACCGCCGGAGAGGCTTTTTTCCTTATTTTTCGTTTCTTCACTTGAGGTTTCAGCATGAGGAGGCCATGGGGTGAGGGGGGGGGGGGCTCACCGCTGAAAAAATAGGAGACACAACTATATATATATATATATGGAAGTTCCTTTCGCGAGCTACTTCTTTCTTCCCACACCCCTTCTTCTCGGCTGCAGCTGCACTTTACACAGACACGCACAGAGGGAGACCCCACAAAAAGCAAGAAGACGAACAAAAGAAAGGAGCAAAAAACAAGAAAGGAGGGAGAAAAGGGAGGGGGACAGCAACAACCAAAAAAGAAATTATGCACATCGTGTGTGTCCACACGCCTTCCCCCCCCCCCTCTCCCCCTTTCTTTCTTTTGAGTGGGGCGGCGCCTGCTGTCCGTCGCCAAGCGTGAAGTGTCAGGCAGCCACCGTTGCTTCAGTGAAGAGGAAAAAAGGGGGTTATGAGCACAATGGTGAGCTTCAGAAGGGCTTTCTCAGAAAGTGAAATTGAAAACAGAAATCACACAACGGCCACTATCGATGCAGCAAGAGGTGGTACAGTGATAAAGAAATCCACACCTTTTTGTCCATTGCATTACGCTCTAAAAGAATACGGTCAGAATAAAAGATAGAAAAGAATAACGGAAACACTGAAATGTAAAAGAGCCCGAACTCGTGTCGTCCACCCTGCAAGAGAATTGACGCGACGAGGGGAGGGTGAGGGGAGGAGTAGATGGCTCGCCTCAGAAACAATCACAGAAAACAAAGCCAAAAAAGGGGGAAAGAGGGGGCTGGTACAGGAATGAGAACCAAAAAAAAAGGAATAAAGCGTAGACTTTTTTTAAGGAGGTTACTCTGTAGCGAGTTAAGTACACCGTTCTTGTTTTTCTTTAAAGTCGCAAGAGACATCATACGTCCCTTTTTTTCACTTTTTCTTTTCTTTTATTAAGCGAGTGTCGTGCTTATATATAGATGTTGAAGTGTACGGGGAAAGGCACCGCTGCGCTGACAAAGAACACAGATTACAAGAAATAACCAGCAAAGCAAACAACGAAAAGGAAAGAGAGGGACTGAACAGCTCGTCGCACATGTGACAGAGAAAAAGGGAGACTGATAGAAGAATAGCTCGGCACAAAGAAGACTTCATTTGCCTTGATCTGTTAGCTTTTATTATAGTTGCGTAGCCTCTAGAGATCAGCATCGCCGCTCAGACGGGCTTCCGACGTCGCTTGCGGAGAGGGAGGAGGAAGGGGAGGGGAAAAGTGGATTTCTGTGAAGCACATCGAACGCCTCCGGAAGCCTCACTTACCGTCCACCCACCCACCCCCGAGAAAAAAAAAGACAGGAGAATATCACCATGCCACCACGCCATGATCAGATTATACAGTCACACTCAAAAAGAGAAAAAAAAAACGATAACAAATAAGAGAGAGGCAGACAATAAGCAGGTGTGCAACTCTGGAGTAAGAGACACCCGCTTCCTTTCCAAAATGCAGACTGCCTTTGGCGTCCTTCACCGGGGAAAAAAGAAGATATATATATGAGCTTTAGTCATACCCTTGGACTGCACTGCAACAGTAACGTACACCACACTTTTTTTCCGTCACCGCAGCGGGTCACTTTCTTCATCTCTTATTATCTCTGCATTCGAAAACAAAACAAAACCCGCAGGACTCGTCTAGCCTTGGATCCGGAAACTCCTCGAGCTAACGCGTCCACCATCGATACACCATGAAAAAAGGAGAGAAGGAAAGAGGTGGATCAATATACAAAATGGTATTTAATCTGCAAGGTTCATGCTTCGTTGCCTTGCCACGGCACCCTAGAAAACAGAGCAAAACAGAAAAACTAAGCTTCCTTTAACGTGGTTGGGGTGCGCACAGAGGCGCACTCGCTTCCTTTTTTTTATTTACAGGCCCAGAAGGAGCGCACCAACGCACGTCGCAGCAGCACTCACAGCCGCAACAGCCAGGGACGGCACGCCAGCAGCACCGTTCTTCGGCTTCCTCGTGCAGCCCATCACATTCGTCATCCAGTACCCGTTCAAGCACGTCTGGCACTGCCAGTTGTTGTTGGGCACGCACTGCGCGCACCCGCTCACGAAGCACGACCCCGCAATCATGCAGTACCCGTTCGACCCCACCACCATGCCAGGCACACACGACACGCACTGGTTGGCGTTGCCCGCCGCACACGCGTAGCAGTCAGGAACGTTGCATGGTATCCACGTCGCGGTGGGCTCAGGTGTGGTGGTCGTGGTCGTGGTGGATGTAGACGTAGTGGTGGGCTCCTCCGTTGTGGTTGTGGTAGATGTCGTGGTTGGTGCCTCCGTAGTCGTCGTGGTGGATGTCGACGTGGTTGGCGCAGTGGTGGGGATGTACGATGACGATGAAGAAGAACCCGGGGGCGGTATTGTGGGTGCAGTTGAGTGGGTAGAAGACGATGTAGACGAGCTGCTGCTGGTGGTGGTGCTACTGCTGATGCTGCTGCTGCTAGTGAGGGATGGACACGCGTTCGTGGTTGCACATCCACCAGCCGGGGTGTTCTTCGCATCGACCACGTTGCTCGCGTTCAATGGACCCGACGAAGTTGCCCAGGAGGTCGGAACACAGCCGCAGAAGTCGTTCGCGGTGAGCCCGATCGTCATCAGCGACGTCATCGCCGACCACGAAGCTGGGAGCGGGCCACTCAGCGCGTTGTTGTTCAGCAGCAAGTTACCCAGCTGCGTCAGTGCACTCCACGAATCGGGCAGCGTACCGGTCAGTTGGTTCTGTGAGAGGCTTATCGAGTTCAGCTGCGGCAGATGTGACCACGCCGACGGCAGGCTCCCGTTGATGGCGGTGGCGTCCAGTAGTATCTGCCGCAGTGATGTCAACGACGTCCAGTCCGGCAGCGTGCCGCTGACACCCGTATACGGGAGGTTAATGGAGACGAGGAGATGCATCCGGTTCCAGCTCTCCGGCAGGGTGCCGGTGATACCAGCCACGTAGGAAATGTCAATGACGCTGATGAGCACCTCTTCGGGGTCCACGATGTCAGGGATCTCCGGCAGAGTACCCGTCACGGGAGCTTCTGACAGCGCCAGTGCCACCTTCACCTCACTTTCGTAGCATTCAACGTACTTAAGCCACGCACAGAAGTCGTTGCCACTCCAGACACTTTGTAAATCTGGGATAGCAGCCGAGAAGGCGTTCAGCACCACCAGCGTGTTTGTCCGCTGTGCAGCTGTGTAGCAGCCGGTGGTAACTTTATGTGTGATTTTGTCGGTGGTGCACTTTTCCGCGTCAGCCTTTGCAAGATGCGTAGAGTGCACGAGCAGCACCGCCGCAACAGCGATGAGGGTGGCACACCACAGACGAGGGAGCGTGCAGGTCATTGCAGCGGTGCAGGTAGTGCAAAAAGTGAAGCAGCTCAAGGCACGTTATGACGCGATAGGAAGAGGCACAAACAAAGCACCAGCAGCAAAACCAGCAGAAAATGCTCCCAGACAGATATGACGTCAGTGAACAGTGGAATACGTTGTTGTCGTTGCTGTTGTTTCTTTTGCGTTTCTTTCTTAAAGTTACGCAGTCGTGTTGTTGGGGATAACTTGGCACCGAAAGACACGACAAAACAACGCTAAGCTCGTACCTGCCTTCTTTGTGCGTCTTTATTTTTGTGTATGTGTGGGTGTCCGTTTAATCGTCGTCGATAATCTGTTGGTGGGAAGAGAGAAGCACACACACAAGCCCCCGTGAACCGAGTAGAAGATGAATGTGCGGAGAAACAGAAACAGAATGAAAGGAGGTCAACATTAACAGGAGAAGAGTTTGAGGAGTGGGCACGATCAAATACTACGCCGCATCATCATTTTTTTTTTTTGGTGTGGAGGGTCAACAACGAAAGAGAGAAGCCCAACACCCCGAGCTGGAAACGACGTCCGCTACCTACAGACTAGCGTTTCATGACAGACAAGGCAAAACTAAAGCAAACACTTTTGTCACCTCCATCTGTGGCGAGGTGTAGATGCCTTTGGCTCTACTGCATCAGTGAGATGTCCGTCAGCTTCCCTCTCAGATAAACAGAAAAAAAGAGAAACGAAGAGCGTACTGCTGCATGTGTTCGAGCAACAGATACGCCGCTAGCTTTTCAGCTGCCACACACCATAAGTGAGTCACGCTGCTGTTGTCAGTAGTTGCTTGACTCCATCTATTCTCAGATGGAGTGATGGGTGTTGACAGTGCAGTTTATGCTTTCAGTTCCTTTTTGTTCCTGATTAAGCTCGAAGAAATCACTGAAGAGAAAACAGTATATATAGACTTCAAATAAATAAAAATCAGAACAAAAAGAGAACGGCAGTGAAACTCGAAATAAACGTGGCCCGTGAGGGAAATCGTAGTTTCACTTCTTTATTATTGTTATTGTTTTTCCGTACCCCCCCCCCGCACAACAGAGGAGGAATCTGAAAAGACACAAAGGAAAAGCACTAAGTAACAAAAGGCGGATATTCATTTAAAAAAAAAAAAGACGCGAATGAGACACATCTTCCCGTTCTTTCCTGCTCGCTCCTTTGTCAAATGAAAACGATGTCAAAGTCAGAAAAAAAAAAAGAAAGAAAATAGCATGTGTGCACGCAGGCACACACGTAAAAACACGCAAATAAAAAGAAATGAGAAGGAGAAAGACAGAGCAGAAAGACCTGCCTATCAGAGGAGTTTTGGGGGACCGGAGAAACGGCAAAGAAACCTCTACTCTTCGCTTTGGATCTTTGTTTTACGCTTTCTCTTTCACCGTTCTACTTTCGGCTGACCAGTGCGTCATCGATACAGACGCCGTTCTCAGCTCCCTTCTCTCTCTCCTTCTCTCATCTTTTTCCATCTCCGAATGGAAATGTGACGGCCTCCACGTGTTGTTCAATACGGCACCTTTTATACACACATACATGCGCTTCAGGCAACACACAAAACAAACAAGAAATAAACAATAGTAAAGCAAAAAGTGGAAAGACGGGAAGAGGGAATGAGAGAACAACAGCATCGACTGAATGGACTTCGTCTGGCGCTGAGCAAAAAACGTGTTGTTAATATTAAACAGAAAAAAGACGACTTTTCTTACTTGTTATATATAATCTAGGTCTGTGTTTTTTTCGTCTTTCTTGTCCCGTTCCGCATCATGAATCGTCCGCTGCCTCGGAGGAAGAGCGAGGCCACGCCAGGCGACGCCACAAAATGCACTGAAGAAAGGGCGCGACGAGCTTCAGCTGATCATCTTCTTGAGTGCATAGAAGTACTAGAATCGATGCTGGTGCTCGACAGCGTCTGTGAAACACAAAAATAGGATAGGATCACAAGGAAATAGAGAGGAGAAACGTAGAGCTTAAGAAAAAAAAACGCTGCTTTTGCTTTTGTTTTGTTTCATTTTCTGAGCATGTTAATCTGACTTTTCGGCCATCGACGAATTTTCATTTATTTGTCTTATTTTCTTTTGTCTTTTTATTTTTTTTGCTTCAGAAATACAGAAAGAAAGAGGGAGTGGGATACGGTACAAAAACACTGAGGAAACGCTTTGAAGAGTCGAAAATGCTGTCTAGAAGACAACAACGACTCATCTTTTTTTTAAAAGCAGAAAAAAAGACAAAAATGTCAGTGAAGACGATAACTACAGTGTCCGAGAAGGCAAGGTTGGAAGGGCGTAGGGGAAACTAACGAGGGGAAGAAATACAGAACAAAAAGAAAAAGACAAAAGAAAAGCGAATACGAGAGTCTGCGTGAGCGCATGTTCTGAGAATACAAAAAAAAAAGCATCGAGTTAAAGGGGGAATATAGAAAAAAGTCGTAAATTAAAGGTGTTCTTCATAACCTCGATGGATACACGCGTCCATTTACAAGAAAAATCAAACAAAAAAGAAAAGACAAACTTCTGAAAGTCTGTGCGTGTGTGCGTATGTGTTTGTGTTTGTCACTGATTCTGCCGTGGTGGTTATTTGACACATGCCACGACCAGTGCCACCGATCTGTCGTCATGCAAACCACAATGGTCCTCCAGTTCGTCCCTTCTTTGTTTCGCTGCTGCTGTTGTTGTTTTGAGGGGTGCTTGTGGCTCCCCATTTTTCTGTCTATTCACACACTTCGCGTAGCTTTCTTTCCCCTACCCCACCCTCCATTGATTCTGTTGGTTCCTCTCTTTTAACGCGGATGATAGGATTGACAAAGAAACGCATCTCTCACTGCGTGAAGTACTGCAGCGTTATCAGTGCTCCTCCGCTCAGCTGCTTCCCTGAAGACGACGAAAACCAGCAACAAAACTAAGAAAAAAACAGCAGTACGAATGTAAATACAGCAACATAGCAAACCAGGGCACTTCGAAAACACGGAAAAGGGGGGCATGCACGACTATAGACGATATTTCTCTATTTGAGGGAGGGTCCACCCGCAACACCACCTCAGACCATGACCAACATACTGCCAGCGGCAACCACGGCGGTGACCAACACGGCCACTACGCCCGTTGTTGGTGCGCCATACACGCCATTGTCGTCGCGCTTGCACGTACCGCTGCCGGGCTGCAGCGTGTACCCACTCGAGCACTGGGCGCACACGTTAGAGGTGCCGGGCACGCATATCGAGCACCCGGGCACCTGGCACAGCATCGTGACGTTGATGGGGCTGGAGGAATCCGGCTCAGCCGTCGTCGTTGTCGTACTAGTAGTGGTGTTGGTGTCGGCAGCAGACGACGAAGCAGGTCCAGTGGTAGTAGTTGTGGTGGTGGTGGCATCTGCGGCCGACGAAGACGGAGCTGCTGTAGTGGTGGTGGCAGACGCGGCCGACGAAGACGGAGCTGCTGTAGTGGTGGTGGCAGACGCGGCCGACGAAGACGGAGCTGCTGTAGTGGTGGTGGCAGACGCGGCCGACGAAGACGGAGCTGCTGTAGTGGTGGTGGCATCTGCGGCCGACGAAGACGGAGCTGCTGTAGTGGTGGTGGCAGACGAGTCACTTCCCTGCGCGCTCGCGAGAACCACAAAGCACACAAAGCCCATCAGCAATGTCGCCGTGAACCACCGTTTCACGTACGTGTGCGACCTCGCAGACGCCATGGTAAATGAAGAAGGGGTGGGGAAAGGAGAAAAAACGTGGCGCACACAAACAAAAAAGCACACGACGCACGTTCGTCCCGTCACTGCACACAAGGCGGGAGTTGCACTTTTAAAACACTCGTATGTGCTCTCTTCGACGAGATAGGGTAGGTGCCAGACACCAACGGATGGATAACCGAATGAAGAAAAAAAAAAGAGAAAGAAAGAGATACGAGCAAATGAAAGCGTAAACACCGTATGAAGGCGGGAAGAAAAGAGACGGCTTTCTATCGCGTGAGAAGAGAATGCGTGGTCACTGCACGCGAAAGGTGAGAAACAGGAAAGGGGGAGTGCAACACACAAGCACACAGACACGCAGAGACACACAAGCATGCGCAGAGGCACAGTGTGGATGTTTGAGTCGTGCAGTAGCAAGGTCAAGGCGAGGAAACAGAAGAGATTGAAAGTACGTTGTCCGTTGTTCGCAACTCTTATGCTGCTGTTCCTCTTCCTCCTTCTTTATAAAAGAAGGCGGAGCAATGAACCATGTGAGTGGCGGAACGAGAGTACCGACGCAGGAAGAACAGAGATCAGCGTTCTGTTGCGGGTGGTAGCCTTCCATGATTATCGAGTGGCAACAACGCCTCCACCATCTTCTCATCTCCACAAAGGTCAAAGGGTAAGGTGGCTCGGTGGAAGTGCATGAACACACACGTACACAAACATACATATATATGGAAGAAAAAGGTGTATCGGTTTTCTCCTTCCCTTTTGTTGTGCAGCCGGCTCATCCTCGGCAGCTTCAGAAGTCTGTGGATCACCAGTGAACAAAGGCGCGCAAGATCAGTTGGCTATTGACAAGAACTTACCAACATCCCTGTCACAAAAAACACCAAAGCGAGAGAAATAACTGTCATGTACACACGCACACGTACCGCTAGTCCTCAAGAGCCATCGCAGCGCCATCGTTCAGCACTGTGGAAACAATCAGGCCGCAGCACCCCCATTGCAGCCTCCCTCACGGCGTTTTCCAGATGGTCCGGGTAGCGGCACAGGAAAAGAACGTTGCCACCCACCACCCCGCGATAGCCAAACGCCGCGGTCTCGTACTTCGTCATGATGTCGGCAACGTCGCGCTGCACTGCTCGCGTGGCGCGTCGTGCAGCTTCCCTCACCTGTGCATGGAGTTCGTCCGTGTTGGGTCCGTTATCGCCATCACTGATACCGTCTATGAGTGGTTTGTTGGCTGACGGAGCTGCATGTAACGGCGTCGAGAATGGCAGAGGCACTCCTGCAGCCCCATGAGCGGGAAGGTGAGAGCAGGTGGCAGCCTTCTGCTTTCGCTGTTCTCCCTCGCACATTGAGCTGCAGAGCAAAAGGCGCTCGCGCTCCTCCTCTGCCATCGCTGCCGTCAGATCCGTGAAGAGAAGCCCAGGCAACACGTAGGGTGAGCCCCGACCAGGTGTCGCCGTCAAGGGCAGGGGAAACCCACCGCAGCCGTGCCGCCAGCGGAGGCGTGTCCTGCTTGTGGCCTCAAAAACAACCGCGGCAGAGCCAGCACTGTCGTGTGAAGGCAGAGAAGCCGCACCGGCACGTGCATCGGTGCCTTTGGTGGCGTACCGCACCATGTCTTGTATCATCTGCGTGTGTGTCACGGACGGCGCAGGGCCTCTGAGGGATGAGGTGTCTAGGCTGTGGCCGATGTACCACGGCTGCCTCCAATGCCGCTGGACCAGCAGCCGAAGCAGCGGTGCGGCACAGTGCTGCGGCACAAACCACAGACTGCACCAGCCAGGCACAACAAGAGGAAAGCTGAAGGTGGCCGAAGCGGAGGCGGACGAGGAGGACGATCCGTCCCCGCTGGCCGTCGACACCAACACAGACTCAGAGAAGAGGTGAGATGATGACATTTGCTTGGACGAGCACAGGAACGGGGGTTCCAGCACACTTCTGCGGAAGAGCTCACGAGCGACATCTGCAAGTGGTTCTGGGGGCTGCGGTGTCGCATTGGGAGACGAATGCGCTGAACAACACGCCTGCCGGGGCGGAGCAGAAAGAGTGCACACAAGCGTAGATTGAAAGGCGAATGAACCAGGCAGTGCCGCGGAGTGGGCACGTTGGTCCATCAACCACTGCGACATCGAACTCTCCTCCAGTTGCGTCTTCTGCGTGCCGTCTGCTGAAGTTAGCCGTGTTGACTGCCGCGCTACACGCGAAGCAGCAGCAGCAGCCGCTGGTATACCTTCCACGTTGACCTGCTCTTGTGTCGCGTGCTCCGTCGGCGTTGGTGAGAGTGATGATACTCGCTCTTGGGATGCACGTGGAAGGTGCGTTGCAGCCACACCTGTCAGGATAAGACCAGTCGTGGGCACCTCAGTTCGCAGCTCCACCACCGCACCGCTCGTCATCCCGCCTCCAACCGACTGGGCAGCTCCACTGCTGGAGAGGAGGGAGCGGAGGTGGCCCACCTGCATCGCTGGACAGCCGTAGCACAGCCACAGGGGATCCCCCATCAGCACCCCGTCGCCCACCTCTAAGGAGGGTCGACGTTTCGCACCGGCTGCCTCGCCGGATGCGTCCAGCGCTGCCCCACACATCAGTTTTGCGTTAGCAACACCTGCACACCACGGTTTTACGAGGTGCCGCTCCGTGTCTCCGCCGGTGAGAAGCACGTTGAAGAGCAGCTCGGTTGTCGTCCATGCGGGCAGCCGCGACTCCCCCGCTGCACCCTCCACCTTTCTACCCGCCATCATCCCTACACGCGATGACGCACCAGCTGCGTGGTGGTAGTTCTCCCCCTTTTCCAGCCCTACCCTCTCCGTCTGTGACGAAAGCACAGCCGCCGGGGTGCCACCCACCGCAGGGTCGTGGTCCACCACGTCCCCACCGCCGCGGCATCCCGTTACGTGCCGTTGCGTGTGCCTGCGCAGAAGAACCGCCAGCCACGCCGCCACCAGTGCAGCATCTGGTGCCGGTCGCCACATGACTTGCCGAGCACGAACGCACGTATCCGACTGGTCGCCCTCTGCAGCCCACACGACGGCTGTCGCCTTTAACGCAGACGCTAGGCCGTTATGTGTGGAGGTCATGACGGTAATGAGCGGGAGCGTGTAACGTGGAAAGCCTCGATAGAGGGCTGTGTCGCACTTCGCCGCGGAGGACGACAGAGGCTCGGTAGACGATGAAAGTGTGAAGTTGCTGTTGTGACGGTGTTTGTCACTCAGCGCCGCCACCACGTGATGCTGCAGTTGGTGCTGCAGGCACGCCACTTCACTCTCAAAGCTACTGCGCAGCCGTTCCCGACCCTCTTTGCTGCTGCTGGCTGATGTAAGATCAGGGGTGGCTCCTGCTTTCCTCTCCGTGGTGGAGTCCGTGCAGCTGGGGAGCTCTTTCTTTGCTACGGAAGATGATAACGGGGTCACTGTATGATGGCGTTGGCTTCGTTGCACTTCATCCTGGGAAGGAGATGCCGTGTTCACAACTGCGCTGCCGACACAGACACGCAGCGTGTGGCGTGGGGTGCAGCTCCACTGGAGGTACATCACCGCCTCCTCCAGCTCCTTCAGCAGAAAAGCCAGCGGAATACCCGTCTGGAGAGACTCAGCCCCCGCGAGAAGATTGCAGTGTTCTCTCACGACATCGGTGAGCACTTGCAGTGTAGCCTGAATGCCTGCGTTGCCGTTGCCCCACAAAGAAGTCGCCTCGACGGCTGCTGCACCGGCGGAAGATGCTCCAAAGAGAGCAGGTGCACCCCCCTCCGCATGATGTGGGCTGCAAACGACTCTCTGCGGTGACTCCTCTAGCACAGATCCCTCTTCTCTTCGAAAAGCAGCGTCGGCCTTCCTCACAAGGTACTCCGTGCACCGCCGCACATCCTCCGGATCAGCTGGGGTGAGGGAGTGAAGTGGCTGACACTCATTCGCGTTGCACACCACCTCCACTGGTGCGGCGGACGTCTTCCACTCTGTGCTGGACACGTACGCGTGAAGCTGATCTAACGAGGTCGGCCTCCTACAACTCACGGTGGTTGTCGCACATGTGGACCCCGTAACGGGGTAACGCAGGAGGACCTGCCCGCCTATCAGGCCGGCAGGCGAGTACGGCGGAAGATACCCGTGCAGTCGCTGCCCCCATAATGCCAAAAGTGGACGGGTGTGGGTAGCGGCCATGACGGTGACGGGCTCCAATGCCCACGCGATCCCCCACTCCACTCCCGCTGGTGCGCGCGATTATGACTACAGAGCCACCACGAAAGCGGCAACGAACGGCGAGTATATTATTAGTACTACACCTCTTGCCTTCATAGCTGAAAGAGGAGACGAGAGAGAACGGTAGAGGCCAGAAAGGGGAGCGATATATAATCTTTTTAAAAGCAGCAAGGGGTGGATTCGAGGACCCTCCCCGAAGAAAACGTGTGTGTGTGTGTGTGTGTGTGTGTGAAGGAGTTTATCAGCTTATTTTAGTACAACCTCCCTTTATTATTCTTCTTCTGTGCGCGTGGTCAGAAAGCAGGAAAAAAGAAAGAGAGAAGTATGCGGAGTATTGCGTGAGGAGAGTCAGTGAGAAGTATCCATGAGGTCTGTGTCACGGTATCGTCTGCTCAGCCCTCTTCACTGCCATCTTCGCGTCGCCGCAGAAATGAGCGAGCACTGGTGTCGATGTCCTTTTTACAGCTGAGATGCAGAGAGAGGCAGCACCCGCGAGCAAACAGAGCCGGAACGACTCCTTTGAGCTCATAAAAAGGAGAGAGAAAAAAAAAAGACACGACAAGACACAGTCGCCGCGTGCACCCACAACACGGTGTGATTGCCGCCGTTACTTCACACATCCACTCGCCGCTTCGCATCTCGTCAGTCTTCGTTTGACTTCGAGTCGTGCATTGGTACAACCGCCTGCGCACTGAGGCGTCCCTGCACTCCTTCCTCCCACTTCTTCCACCTCAGCCCTTCGGTCTCTTCCACGCACACGCACACACCCGCACACAAAACAGAAAACAGAAAACCTGGCGCAGATGCGTGCGTGCCTCTCTCACTCTCGTTCTTTCTCTCTCATTGTGGGCGCCACTGGGGCCGCTAGGCACAATGATCCACTTCCTCCGCTAATTTAGCAACCGCCGTGGCCTTCCCGAAGGTCTGCAAAGAAGAAACCCGGCGTTACGCCACCGTGGCGTTGGCCACTAGCAGCCGTCGCGGCTGGCCACGGCAGAACGTAAAAGAGTGCCTGCCCACCAGACGCACCGTCGACATCATTCATCACGGCTGCTTGGCTGCGGTGCGGCGCCTCACCAACGTGAGTCGGCTCATGCCCTTGGGAACCCGCAGCATACTTCTGTGCTACGCGAATCCACACCTGCCGCGCCTCCCACGTGTTCACCGCAAGCTGGAAGGAGTTACGCGGCAGCGCTGGCACGTAGCCCACCACCTCCTCCACAACTGCCAGCCACCCCGGTAGCGAGGACAGGGGTGATGATGCCGCATAGGTACTGTTGTGGCGGTTCGTGTCGAACGGCAACGACTGTGGTGCCGGGGCATGGGTAGGCAGCGACCCAGGTGGCAATGCGTGTGTCTTCTCTGCCCTGCAGAGTCCGTCGCGATTGGTCATGGTGACGACCGGGGTGCACATCAACGCCGGTGTTCCCTGGGGTAAGCAGCAGCGACTGAGAAAGCAGAGCATCGCGTAGAGCACGCCTGCCGTGCCCTGCACATACACCTCTGCAGCATCAACCAGCGTCAGTACAGGCACATCGTTGGCAGCAGTAGTAGTAGTGGTAGTACTAGCAGGAGTGGTGGGGTTGGTGCTGACGGTGGAGTCGCTGGGTTGAATTGCAGCAACAGCAGTGGCGGTGCCGCTGCCGTCGCCACTATGCCCCCCTTCCTCCCCTCCAAAAACGCGCTCCATGACGTGGAAGGCATGTGGCACCGCCGTCACCACCGGCCGGCAAAACCCGCTCAGCGACTCGCCGTGAGCCTGCACCCACTGCACCAGCTGCTGCACCACTGCCTCCGTGACGGCAGCATAGAGAAAGGTCACAATGACGCCGCGGATGCGCGGACGTGACGGAGCAGATGGATGTGCATGTGAAAAAGAATCCGCTGGTGCCTTTCGCGACGACGCACCCAAAGCGTGAGAGCTTGCTGACGACGGCACCACATCAATCTGCCCCTCCGTAGCCCCTTCCTCGGTATTCACAGCAACAGCAGCGCAGTCACGTGTCTTCATCAAATCTGCCTTGGCATAGGAAGCAAATCGCCGCACAACGTCGGTGTTGCTCTGGGCTAAAGTACGACGGCCTGTAAGCCACGATAACTCACGCAGCTGCTGCACTGGACTTGCGTACGCCTTCGACATGTGCAGCGGTGCGCGTGAGAGAGCCGCGGCGACAGTGCGGGTGCCGGAAGCATCGCTCTCTGCACACCTTACGGCGTGCCCCGCAGCCTCCTCGTAGCATTGTTGTCTAGACAGCTGCGGTGCTGCTCGCTGATACCTGCGCCACTCCGCCACACATGTCGCTTCATCTGCAGCGGTGGCTACGTCGGTTGTTGGGGTACCCGCGTCGACTCCCTCAATACCTTGACGCTCACCATGCCTGTGCAGGTCGGTCTCCATTGCGTCCTTTGTCGCACTTCTGCATCCTACCTGCACGTAGTCGCCATTTTGGAGAAGGCGTATAAGCGGTTCATCGGGTGGTAGCCAGTGCACCGTGGAACGAGCAGAATACCCGCCTGCATTACCACCGAAATCTTCATCGCCTTCGTCACCATTACCTGCATTTCCACGTAACAGCGCCCGCAGTCCCAGCGCCTCCTCCTCCTCCTCGGAAGCCAAAGCCTGACCATCTCGCTGTGCCACACGTCGGCACCGTGCAGCACAGAAGGCGATCACGTCACGAGCGGTGCTGCCGCCAGTGCCGAGAAACGAGACCAGCTCGCCGGTGCACCACATCACATTCAACACGAACGGCTGCTGCAGCTGCGCGGGATCGGCAGACGCCACCGACGAAAAGACCGGGTGCTGTCGCAGCTTCTGCGTCCCTACTTTGCTGACGTATTCTCGCGGTACAGGAAACAGAACTTCCCACTGCGATGGCTCTGGTTCATCGCCCCCTGCTAATACAGGCAGCTGCTGCACCTCCTCCCGCACTGTGAATGATTCTTCTCGTACGCCTCTCACATGTGATGAGTTCGATTGACCGTAAGGCGGGTCGTCTGTTCGTGGCATTCCACGTCGTGGTGCCCTCTGCCGTGTCCCTTGCAGCCGGTTCAGTGAAGGCTGACACAATCCACACAGCAGCTGCGACGGCGGTGACGGATTAAGCGGCGACGGCACAGAAAGGGTGTCGGAGAGGCCTTTCGAGTCGGATGCGATGCTGCCCTCTTCTTCCTTCGCGTTGCCCTTTGGATGCACCACTTTCCTCTCGAACGCACAAACGCGCACACGCCAGCGAAGCAGCAGTTTGGGTGCCATGCCGGCGTGTGACACTGCCCCGGCCCTCGCCGATGCGATTGCCAGCGCGTCTGCTGTGGGTTGCAGTGTCAGCCACGTTGCGTGGACAAGTGGCGGCGAAGTGGGGCTGCTGGTGGTCGTACAGGACGATGCCCCACCGTCAAACCCACCTGGAAAGCCAATCACGCGCCCTCGCTCGGCCGCCCCTTCGTTCGCTTCCACAGTGAAGTACGCCACCGCCACCACACGCGGCTCAGACCGCTCTCCCTCTCCCTCCTTTCCCTCGCCCTCGACATCCCCGTGTCGTCGCCCTCTGCACGAGCTCCGCCACATGAGCTCCGACGGCCACTCCAGCAGTCGCACCTCCACGACCTCCGTCGCCGCATGCAGCGTCATCGCGAACGTCTCGTGAAAGCGTGGGTTGTGGTCCCGCAGCACACGCGTGCGACGGCTCTCCCCTGACCCAACACACCGCACCTCCACTGCGTATACACCGTCCGCCTCAAAATCGGTTGCCTCCTGCACAACCACCATGAGCTGCGCACGCCAGCCGCGCTGCTGGGCTCGGTGGCGCTGCCGGGCTTCGTAGACATTAACAGGGTAGACCCCAGCACGGAAAGAGAGCGTGCCAAGCCCGGTAGCAAACTGGTTTGCACGGGCGACGTCAGCCGTGCGGTAGCGCGGGTCGCGCCGCGGCCGCAGCAGCGTGGTGAAGACGGTGGGCTCCTGCAGAGGGGAGGTGCATGGCGTCAGGGCCGCAGCGTGAATTGTCGTCTCTCCTACGAAGGCGTCTTTCGCCGTCAGCGCGGCCGCCGTCTCACACGTCTCTTCCGAGGACGCAAAGACGGGCGTGGCTGCGCTACCCGCACCGCTGGATGTGTTGTCCGGGTAGTGCAGCCATAATTCAACATGTACCGGCGGGGGTGGGGTGCGCAGGGCGAGTGGGATGACGACTGACGATGGAAACTGCGCATTCATCGACACAAAGTCCCTCACTGCAGCTGCATTGCCGCTGTGATAACGATCCTGATGGCTGCCCTCGTCGGATGCGATGACGGGGTTGCCGTGACTGTCCTCACGCCGTCGGCGATGGTACAGTACCGCCGTGTGCAGCAGCAAGGTGCCTTTGATGAGCGTATAGGGCGACGAAGACGAAACAGCTGCACTTTCGCACCCCAGCGGAAGAGACATTCGGCTGCAGCCATAGTTAACAGTGGGCGAGCCGGGAATGGTGGAAACACGTTCGTTACCACCACCACCACCACCGTTGAAGCCTTCATTACCCGCCACCGAAACGGCAGCCACCACCACCGGCAACGATGCAACTGAGAAAGGGCCTCCAGCGCTGCTGCCGTGATCAACAAGGCTGCCACGATGACGGAGGCGTGTGAAGGCGGTGGCAGCGGCAAGTTCCAGCGCCAGAGCCGTGGCGGCTTCCAGCTGCACCTCGACCACAATCGCAGCAGAGAATGCTGCTGCAGCGCACAAACCACGAGGTAGCCTCACACCACGCCGTCCGACGCTCGCCATCTGTCCTGAACTGGACGCCCACGGCGAGAACTGCGCATCGCCGCAGGAGGCCTGTCTTGCCGTCGTAAACGACCATTCCAGCAGCAGGTAGCCACGAGGACTGTCCCCCATGTCCGTCGCCATGTTGATGTCACCGTCAGCGTTCACACTGCCATTGATGCCTTCAACACCTTCGATGTTACCGGTGCGTGGGCCCAGTGGTAGTTGCAGACTCTGCGGTGTCGCCGACAGGTGTTGTGCGCACGATGTGGCAGCGTCCCCTCCCGCACCCTCGCTGCGGCCACGCCACCGCTGCAGCAGCTCACCCGCCGTGAGAGAGCACTCGCCAAGACAGATGTCAAAGCCGTCGTTATCCGCCTGATACACCGTAAACGTGTACACATCCGCAGGGCAGCAGCACGGGATCGGAGGCAGCTCGAGGTACCACAGAGGGTTGCGATGGTGGGCGATGGTGAGGCTGCGATACTCACGGGTGCTCCAGACGCCGTCGTACCGTGAACGAGCGTATTCGCCGACCTCGTCGCTACCACTGCTGCTGCTGCTGACGCCTTCCGATGAATCTTCTGCAGTGGGTGTGTACAGCTCTTCGCACCGACGCACGGTCACAAGGACATATGCATCTGGCGACTCGCTCCCACGAAAAGGCCACCCCGCGTCGGTGTTGTCCTGAGAGATCTGCATCCCGCGGTGGGCGTGGATGTTGCTCTGGACGGCACCACTGCATCTGAAACCACAAAACTCGCCTTTACAGCACTGCAGACCTCGTGCTCCGAGCACCGTCAAGTACACATAGACCGGATGCGTCGCAAGGTGCCGCTCCAGCGAGGGGCGAGGCACCCACGTCGTCAGCACCGTTACCTCCCCCACCACGGGAGCCACGGCATCTAATAGGGTACAAGCTGGCGTCGCTGCGGACGGCAGCAACAAATGCTGCTGCGCGATGGCGGCGGCATCGTCGCACGCGCTCGGGGAATGGAGAGGCCGGGGGTCCACCTCCCCTCCACACGCACGGCGGCACACAGGGACGACGTGAGTCACGGTCTGTCCCACCACCCTCGGTGGTGCGCAGACTGTGTCCAGGGGTACACCGCCGTCCGCTCTGTTGCTACTCTTCTCGGCGCGCGCACTGGGCTTCTGATCCGCATCACTGCATTCCCTATACAGCTCATCCCCGCCATCATCCTTGTCACGCTTCCGTTGTCTCCCTCGCCATGAACTTCCTTGCAGGCCGGGATTCTCCCTTTCTGCTGTGGCTAAAGGTGCAGCCGCAGAAGGCAGGTGAACGAGCACGTGGGCAAGACCAAAGACCTGCCGCGACAGAGCATCCCGTACCTCGATTGTCACGAGGTGACACGGCTGCGATTGCAACGCAGAGGGCACCTCGAACTCCGCCGTGAAGTACACGAGTGTGCCGCCGTGTGTTCCCCCTCCCACTCTACCGCAGCTACCACCAGAATCGTCGACGCTGCCCGTAGACCCTGCGACGTGTACGGCAGGCAACGAGAAGCTGTGATTATCCTTGCTACTCTCCTGGTAGCGCACCACCACGTACGGTGTCAACGTCAACCCTGCAGCTTGCGGGGATAACGGTGGTGAAGCGCCAACGCGGACGGCTGTGCGAAGAGAGGAGGGCAGCTGGAGATTTTGCAGCGACAACACCGTCACACGCAGCCGCGAGGCAAAGAAGGCGGCGCCGCCGTTTCTGTGTGCAATACGCTGAGCCCTGCTGTGGTGGCGTCTCACCACATAACTTCTGGCTACGGAGTCGTCTGCTGGATGCACTGGAGGAGAGTTTGCCTGGTGGTATCCACACTCGTCTTCCCCCCAAGCGCTTTGCCCAGTGCCACCAAAAGACCCGCGTGAAACCAGTGTCACTGCTCTCGGCAGAGGCAGCGGGGGCGGTGTTGGATGCGGTCTACGCGGTGCCACTGCATGCGCAGGCGGAAGGGGGGATGCAAGCCCCGGCATGCGGTTGGTGTAGCTTTCCCGCTCCTCCCATTGCTTCTGGTGCTCTTCGAGGTACCCGTTCACGGAAGTTGGTGCTGTAGGGGTATCCGGCTGCTGATAGCATGCCGTGTTGCGTGGAGGAGCTGCTGTACCCGTCCCTCCCAGTGTTGGTGCTTGCTTCAGCGTCGTGAGTTGTGGGACTGGCATTCGCGGGGATGTGGCAGACAGTGGCGTTGCAGTGGCGTGGGCATCATTGGTGTTTTTGTGAATGACGGCAGCGCGCAAGGGCGGCGATGGGGCTTCCGCGCGTCGCATCGAAGGATCATTCGGCTTCACGTTTTTGCCCTCTGCCAGCGGGTGCGGTGGCAACGGTGACGTGGCAGGGATAGTGTGCAAAAGCGGGAGACTGCCTGCATCGCCGGCATTCGCCCGCATCAGCAGGAGGGTTGCCGCAGCAGACGCCGTCGTTGCGTCCCTCGCGAGTTCGCGTTTTTGCGCCTCCCCACCCGTGCCGTCGGTGTCCCCCGAGCCGTTCAGCCTCTCCGGCAAGGAGTTACCGCTAACCTGCGCCGTCGTGCTGCTGTGGGCTGTGCAGTGGCGCACACAGTCGAAGACCCAGTTTACGCCCTCCTCCGTCACGGCGTACTGAATTGCCGACTCGCGATGCAGTCGGCGTAGACGTGCCCACAGGCACTGCTGCTGCAATTCAGGTGAGATGCTCCATGCCAGCGTGACGGCCATCGTGGCTGCTGTGGGCTGCGTGCCCTCGTGCATGCCGGGCAGCGTGCACTGTCGACGCTCCGCTTCCGTGAGGTAAACGTCGTCCTTGGCAGCACCGTCGAGCGAGGCGGGTTGCGGTGTGCCCTCACTCATCAGCATCGCTGAGGGCGCCAACGGAGGCACCAGCGGGAAGCGATGATGACCCACAAAGGGAAGGGTGCTGTAGTGAAGGATTAAGGATCCGATAAGCCGTGGCGGTGCAGATGACGATGCTGTCAACGAGGATGATGCATCCGCACCTCCGGGAGGCGTCTCCGCCGTTTTAGTACGCTGCCCACCCTCCGTCGCCTTCGTACCACTCAGGGCCTGCTGTGACGCGGTGGTCGGCACTTCGACGATGTCGACACGCAGCGGCAGCCCCAGATAAGGCCCGCAGGACTCCAACACGTACGTCGCATCGCCCCACACCGCCGCCACCTCGCCAACATCGTCACCGTTGCCGGCCTTAACGCTTGCTTCGCCCACCCGCAGCGGTGGCGAGCGCTGACGGCTGCTGTGACACTCACCGCTGCCTCGTTGAAGTGGCGCGACCGGAGACACCCGACCTGAAGACGCGTCGTTGTTCGCGCGTGTAGCGTCGCTCTGAGCACAGCGCACCGCGGGCGAGCTGCGTGCTTTGAATAGCAGCACCGGGGGCAGAGGTCGTGCAGCAGCAGCAGCAGCACCTCTCACCTGAGAGGAGGACGGGAACGACAGCACGGCGTCGTAGCGGCAGCCTGCGACGAGCCTGGCAGACTCGCCGCTTGCAGAACCGTGCACTGCTGTGAAGGAAGGGGTAAAAAGGACTTGATCTATACGGAGGACAAACCCACCGAGCGGTGCAGTCGGCACCGACAGCAGCAGCACATCTTGCGCCACACCCTTGGCGGGCACGTTGACGTGCGTAGTGGTGCTGGTGTGGGTAGTGGCGGCTGCAGTCTCCCGGGATGCGGGACCAGACCACGTAAGCGTGCCGGCCGCTGAGGCAGTGGATACGGCAGCCGCCGTTGCTGCCCACGCCATGTTGGGCAGCGCAGGGTTCGCATGGGCGCCGGTGAGAGTCGCACCGCCGGCTGTGTAGGCATGTCCACGTAACACCCCGTCTTGTAGAGCACTGCCTGCAACGTGTGTTGCTGTGTATGGGGCGGGAATGCCAGCGACAAACTCGGACGGCATCGGCGCAGCCACCTCGCCATCGTCGTCGATGGGCGTCTCAGGGAAGTCTCCGCCTCCAGCTGCAGCAACAGCAAGGGTGGCAGTAGTGAATGAGGCACACGGTACCGGGTCAGTCGGCGCAGCAACCAAGCCGCTCGCAGCCTGCATGGTTTCATTGTCAGGGTTATGAGTCGCGGGTGACAGGGATGGTACGAGTGACGAGTCCATCACCGCGTTCTTCGTCACTCCGGCACTCGTCAAAAAGGGCATCATGAGCGCATTGACGCCCGCGGATGCGGCTGCGGCTCTTGTCGTCGTTTCTGATGCAACCTGATGCTGCATTAGGAGCTGTTCGTAGCGCTGCTGCAGAGCCCGCAGTCGTGCGAGAGAGAAGCTGGAGGAGAGACGCAGCACCACGCGCAGCCAGCCGCACAGCTCACCGTGAGGACTAGTAGCTGTCTTCATTCTTCCATCAGCGGCGCCGCCCTCCCCCCTTCCGTCAGCCCCCAGCGAAGGCCACTGCGGCGTGGAGGCTGTGACGGATGCAGAGGCGGCAGCGTAGCAAGGAAAGAACAGCGGCACCAGCGTCCCCTCCTCTTCACCGCCGGGTGGCGCCACAGGTGTAGAAGCACCGGCCCGCAAAGGAGAGAGCAGCAAAGCTCGACGACCTCGCTCCTCTTGGTGCAACAACAGCTGCTGAACAATCGCTGCCCCTGCAATGGGGCACACACAGAGCTCCTCAGTGGAGTAGTGCGCGTACACGCTCGTTGGCGGAAGCGCGGTCGACGGTGGAGGGAGAGAAGCAGAGGCGAAGAGCTCCATCGTTCCTCTGTCATGTGTTTCTCCGCTTGTTCGTGGCAGCAGCAGCGGTGCCATATCTGCTGCCACCGCAGCCGCCAAGGCAACATCAGCAGTGGTAGTAGTTGCAGCTGTAGCACCACCGGGATCCAGCGCATCCGCAGTATTGCTCCCGCCACCGCCGCTTCTATTATCAATAGCAGCAGCAGCACCACTAGGTCCACCTTCCGCAGCGCCTGTCAGGGGCCTCTCCGGTGCCGGCGTCAGTGACGGTGAATGAACAAGAGATGATGACAGAGCCGCTAGCGGTTGTGCCGACAACGCGGAGGACAGCGGAGGCGGTGGTGCCAAGGAGACGCGCACCGTCACCTGCAGTGAGAGGAGGTCCTTTTCGTCCAGATGGATGCACAGGTGTTCCCAGAGGAAGCCGTTGGCGTCTGCCGGTGCTTGAGGCAACGGTACACCGTATCGGTGACCGTCCGCAGCGCCAGACGCGGATTTTGGACTGCGTGGATTGCTCTTCTCCGGGTGAGTCGCACGCAGCGTTTGTGCAAGTACGTCTGGGGCACCAGCCGAGGCTGCCGAAACAGAGGCTCGATCAGGTGCTGTGCCGTGGTTCAAGAAGTCCATCATTTCTTTGCTCTTGCCCGACTCCGCCGCCGTCGCCGCACTGCCCGATTCTGCGTCGTTGTCGATGCTACTGCTTTCGTCAGAAGCGGAGCTGGAGGGAGTCGTGGCATGGGTGAGGGTGCCGAGGGAACACGAGCCCGAGCCAGCGCCGCTCACCAATGCGGCGCCAAACCGTTCTGCAGCAGCAGCCTCGCAGGTCGGGGCGACTTGCAGCAAGACCCAGCGTGCGAGCGATTGAACAAAGGTCCACTTCCGTGTCTGCTGCAGTCGCCACAGCACCGCCTGAGCAGGGTCTACGCCACGCGTTGAGCGGGTGAAGGCGCTGCTGGCCCACTCGCGAAGCGGGGCCCCCGTAACTGCGGACACCGTGCGCACATGTAAAGCAACAGCGGTGTAGGAGGCAAACAGCAGGCGACGCAGCCGTCCACCACGTCTCTTCAGCAGCGCGTCCACGGTCACAAGTGGCACTGAACCCTCATCATCATCACCAGCAGCCTTTTCAGCCCGTTCTTTGCCCATTGTCGTACGCACGCCGCCGCGGTGGCTCAGCTCCGCCGCCCCTGTCTCACGGTACCGCCTCACCATCTTTCGCTTCATCGCTGCCCACCACTCCGCACGCAAGTTCGAGTCCAGCTGCCGGACACGACGCAGGATTTCTAATTGTCGCACAGCGTGGACCAGCTCCTTCTCCTTCTTCGCCGCCAGGTAACTCCGCACGTCGTGCAGATCGAGGATCGGGTCAAGGGGGTGGAAGGTGGCTTGGACGAGGGTGCAGCCACGAGCCGGGGCCCACGGAAGGATTGACGGAGACGCAACGCTGCTGTGCGGGACGCGCGTAGCGGATGCGTTGCCCTCCGACTGTTGTCGCCGCTGCTGCTGCGGCGGCTGCTGAGATGGTGGTGATAACTGTGGGGCTTTCTGTCCTAGCAGAGATGTGGCAGGATTATCTTCCATGTCCCATTGCAGCAAATCCATCTCCGCACCTGGCGCACCACTAATGTCTCCGGTGCTCAGCAGACGCTGCAGAGTCCGATTCAACGCCTCGTGTGCCGTGACACGGTCGAGGGTGGCGCGCAGCTCCTCTTCCTGGTGGTCGATGTAAGCCTCGACGGTGGTTTGGCCGCCTGCGAGATCACGCACCACCATCTCCTCATCGTTTGCCGCCACGGCATCTGTCAGCGCGGTCCCACTCACGTCGTTGCTACAAAACGCTTCACTCGACTGCGGCGTCTGCGGCTGCTGCAAAGTACCGTTCCCAGCTGCAGGCCCCACCACGTTACCGTTCGCGTCCAGCCGACGTTGTACTGAAGAGGCAGGAACAGCGGTCAGATAAAAACTCAGGCTGCCCAGCGTGCCGAATATGCGCAGCAGGGCTGCGTCCTGCTCGTTGCGGATGCCAAGTTGCACCGTCGTCAACGACGGTGGTTCAGGTGAGCTGAGCTGCGTCGGTCCCGCAGCAGCAGCAGCAGCAGATGTCGTGCCGGTAGCTCGTCCTTTTGAGGTGGATGCGGAGGTGGAGCCCACAGCGCTGGTTCCCGCTACCGCAGTCCCTGCAGCCGCTCCCCCTCTGTTCGTCTTCGGTGGTCGCACCAGCTGCCTGCTGGCGCGGACCAACATGGTCGCGTCGAGGCGTACACGGGCATAGCCTACCACCTTATCCTCAGAGGAGGGCTGCACCGGCTGCCTTGCCACAGGGTCGACTTCGTCATTTACAGCAGCTGATTTCTTCCTCGACTTGTGACGATCGTGGTGGCGGTCAACCAAGCCAGGTATGACCCGCCCCTGTGAGTCCTGCTGCTGATGTTCTCTTCTCCGCCACCGCTCCTGCTTCGACGCCGGCAACACCGCCTCCTCTGTCTGCCGCAGCGGATGCGGTCGTCGTGAGGTGGCACCAGTGACGGCGCCACCAAGAGAGCCCGCCACACTTTTGTCTTTGCTGGTGGTGCTGTTACTGTTGCTGGAGTCCTCGCTGCTGCTCCGACTGCTGCTGCTGGTGGTGCTTTGGCTCCCGTCCTCGTCAGTGTCTTCTAGCAGCGTCGCCAGCGTCGCCGCCCTCGCCTGGATCGCCTGCCGCTGCGTGTTCACTGCGGTGGCGGCACGGGCACACACCACAAACTCCACATCCGGCATCGCACTCCGGCCATCCCAGTAGAAGAAGTTGTTGTAAGAAGACTGCAGCGGCCACGTCGGGTTGGGGGCAGCGGTGCAGAATGTCTGCTGCACAGAGAAGTCTGCCGCAACACCGTTGCTGTTACCGATAAACACTGCCGTGTTTCCTCGTGCCGACACCGTGGCCGAGACGGAGGCACCGGCGCCGGAGCGCGCAGACGCTGTTGCAGCCGACCGCAGCTGCGGCAGCGATAACGGTACGCGAGATGCGAGCGCACCACGTGTGACACCCACCGTCCCCGTCTCTGCCGCTGCTGCCGCCGACGTGCTGATGGTTGCAAAGGGGGTGGTGCGCTGCCGGCCACCTATGCGTATCACCACATACAGGTAGGCGTCCTTTCCACCCGCGATAATTTGGTGGCCCTCGAGGTGGCCGATGCGGACGGCATAGAGCCGACATCTGTGCAGTGGCCGGTGTGGGGTAGGGAGGAGGTGGGAGACAGCGAGGCGCGACGGCCACCGCTGCGGCTGTAACGCCGCTTGCTGGCCATCAGTGCGGTTGTCAGCACCTGGTGAAACCCCCGCCTGTCCGCGCTCCGCTGCATACGCCATTTGAGAAAACGAGAGGGGGAGGCGAGCAGCCGTCAGTAAGAAAAAAGAGCTTTTGGATGGATTACAGCGCACTTGTGGTGATGATGTCACCTGTGCCGCTATCCCCTGCTTCCACAAAGAGGTGCCTCAGCTGCGGTTCTCAAAGCAGCTGGTGTCTCCCTCCCCTTGGGCAGCTAGTAAGTCAGCACACACGTCCACACACACAGACACAAGGCAAGAAGAAACGCCTGATATAGAAGGAAAGGGAAAGGAAGCAAAGACGAGCAAATGTTGATATCGAAAGTCACTCGTGATCCAGGCCCAGAAAACGAGCACGAGGAACACAAAGCTATAAGAAAGTTAAAAGATGGAATGGAGCGACGTAGAGCTTCGGTGCCCTCTAGCAATGGAAAGCACGATGCGGTAAAGCAGCGCAGAAAAAAAAACAGTAAGAAAACCTCAAAGAGTAGAAAAAAAGGAGTCTAAGGGGGTTTTAAATCGCTAAAAGAAATGCGCAAATGTCAACGCACCCGCATGTTGAAACGATTGAGTGGGTGCAGGGTTTGTGTTTCCAGCGCAGCAGGGACTTCGCGCCCTTTTCCCATCGGGTTTTTTTTTTTTCGAAAAGCGAGTGCGGCGGCTTAGAAGAGCACGCCAACACACACACGCACAACGCGTAGCCGCAGTGACTGGAAAAGAAGCGTGAGCCTTTCTAAACCTACACAGCACCACTGCTTGCTCGCGAAAAAGCGCCTCAGCACTCACCAATCAACGAAAAACAAACAAAGCAGTAGAAGCAGCAACAATTATCTTCTGTACCCGATATTTATGTCTGTACGTTGAGTTCACCGTTTATTATAGGTAAACACAGTTCAGAAGCTCTCATTCAAGAAATAAAAAAAAGAGCAGGCCTGCTCTTTTTGTCTTTCCTCACTCTCTCAACGACCCACCTACCCGCTCATTCGCATAAGCACACACACCAGCACGCCGTGAAAGAAGGAACAAGAAGAAACACTGCTAGAAAGCAAAGCAAAAGAGAGACCAGGAAGGAGAAAGGGAAAAAAATGAGAGAAATATCAGAAGAAGAATGCATCGGCAGCAGCTGCACAGCGCAATCACATCAAAAACAGGTTGCGCTGCAAGCACCCTCATCCGGCCAGGGTTGCCTTTCCTTGCTATAAAGTATGCGCTGTGTGTGCGTGTGTGTGTGTGTGTGTGCTTTCGCTTCAGCTTCCGTTGTGGTGGTCTTTCTTTCTAGTTATCTGTGGTTTCTGACAGAAAAGGAAGCCACACACACACGCAGGAGTATACGCAGCTTTCTTTTATCCACGCCACAGCACGCAGTGCAGAGTCGAGGAGTTTCAGAGAAGAGAACGAAAGGCCGCCGCTGCGGCACAGCATCAACTAGCAAGCCTCTCTCTTTCTACATCTGTTGTGATCTCTGTTGTGTTGATTTTGCTTCTGTTTTGAGATCTAGAAAGATGGGGGTGAATGTGTGTTTATGTATGTATCAAAAGACAGAGAAAAAAAGAGGACAAGAGTTTTGGAGGATGCCCTAGCGCGTACAAAACGACTGTAAGACGAAAAACAAACAGAAAAACGTGACAGACCTCCTCCTCTTGCAGTACCACCACGTAGGCTTCTCTATCCACTTTTACAAGTACAACACACAACTGAAGTGCACGACTTCCAACACGAGAAAATAGCGATCAGCGTTTTTAAACACCGTTGTCTTATCTGCAGCGCAACTAAAGAAAAAAAAGAAAGAGATTAAGTATAATGTACATTGATAGTTGTTGTTATTTTAAGATGCACGGCATCCGCTGACACGGAGGAAACAGAGATCAAAAGTAGAAAAAAAAAGTGCAGCTCTTCCTCACTGCAAACGACGTTGTTCACACGAGAGAGAGAGAGAGCAACGGCCGCGGTCCGGGGAACAGAAGAAAGAAACAGCACTCGAGAAAAAAGGCATCGAAAACAGAGAAAAGAAGGCATGGAAATGCGGGAGCTGTTTTCGTGTTGCCTTTTTTTTTGCCTGTCGCATTCTCCACAGTGCTTTCCTCAACTGTTATATGGGATTGTTGCGGTTGGTGGTTTTTCTTCTTTTTTTTCGTGTTTTCTTCCTCGGCCGCAGTACTTCTTCATTTCTTCTCCATGGGAGCAGGATACTCACTTGTTGTAGCTTTTGCCGTTAGTAGTGAGGTCGCCCTCTCTCTCTTACCAGCCAATCCTTCATTCTTTTCCCTGCTGTTAGCTCAATTTAACGATAAAAGCACACCCCGTCACAACGGAAAAAAAAAGAGGCTAATTCGTGAGAGGCTTATTGTCCACTAGATTGCAGGTGCTTCTCCTCTTCACTGCACCGTGACAAGCGAGCACACAAATCAGCACCGAAACAGAACAAAGAGATACAGCCCATGACGTCTCTCATTCGAAATCATCGGGTGTTCTCATCGCTGGGCCACGAGCGAGTAAAAAGAAATAAACAAAAAACCAGGTCAGCACCCTTTAAGCCACCTCACCTAGCTATTAGAAAAAAAAAAGGGAGCTGCGGAAAGAGGAAGAGATTGAGAAACACAACACCAGGCTTTACGCTCACACGACGCACAAGACAATAACTCAGTCGAACGCACAGCAAGCAGAGATAAGGTGGTTGGAGGGCGGAAAGAAACAGCAAAGAAAGCTGCCGAAGTGTGTCTGTGAGTATGTCACCCATTCGCTGGCACTTCGACTCCCTTTCCCCATAGCCCTACTCTCTCTCTGTAAAGGCACCAAAACGAAAACCTGTGATCACGCAAGAGAGGGAGACAATGGAGGAGAAGTGGGTATCGCACAGCTGAGCGACACAAGATAAGAACAGGACCCAAAGAGCCGTCAAGGCACACCCTACCGAAACACAACATCGTACGGCACAAGGAGCACACAAGAGGATCTCAGCATAACCCCACCAAACCCCACACCAGCAGCAACATCAGAAACCACCACACACACAGCCTTGCCCCAAGCCAGGCCAGTACGCTACATCACCAGTAGAAGTGCATTGAAACCTGTCTGTCAGGGTGAAGCTGCGCACACGCTCACGGCACTTCGTACTGTTGCCGGCCTCACACAGCACGCAGTGTGCCACCAGACACTCACCGACACCCGAGCTGCTACTACTACCACTGCTACCGCTTGTAATGCTGCTGCACTCAAATTCTGCCGAATCGCTCCTCGTGCCGCTTGAGGCAACGCCAAAGGTGTTCGTGGTGGAGCAGGTGGCCGCGCTCACCGCCACATCGACGGTTGGCGTCAGCACACCCGTCCACGTGTCCGGCACGCACCTGCAGAAGCCGTTGCTCTGCAGAGACAGCGTCCTCAGCCTCGTGAGCGCGCTCCAGACAGCGGGCAGACTGCCCAACACGCTGTTGTTGTTCAGGCTGAGAGTCATCAGCTTTGTCAGGCTCGCCCACTCAAACGGCAGGGTGCCCATCAGAGCACTGCTGTGCACGTTGAGTGCCACCGGTGCAGCCATCGCACCCCACTCGCTCGGCAGCTTGCCAGATAGCTGGTTCCCGTTCAGGTACAGCAGACGCACCAGCGGCAGCGTGCCCCGCGACGCGGGGAGGACGCCCTTCAGCGGCTTCTCGTCCACGTTTAGGGTCGTCAGCGCAAGCATCATGCTCTATTCACTCGGCAGGGTGCCGGACAGCGCGCTCCCGACAGCGAGATCTTCTGCAGCTTTGTCAGTCGTCCCCAGCTCGCCGGCAGCGTCCCGCTCAACACCGCTCACTTGTTGCTTGCCTCGAACCGCGTCACCAAGACCAGTGCGCTGTCCACGTCGTACGCCAGCTCCGGAAGCCTCGACGGCGTCGACAGTGCTACGTCCGCCAGCGTCACCGCCACGCCGCTCGAGCAGCTCACGAAGGTCCACAATCTCCAGGTCCGGCATCGCAGCCGCCAGGCCGCGCAGGAACCGCATCGTCTCCGACTCTGGTGCGGGGGGCAGCTACACAGCTGCTGTCAGAGGCGCTGGCGATGCGTAAGGTGGAAAGACAAAGCCAAAGAAGAACGTAAAGAAGACCTTCCACCGGTGCGAGGCGTGGAGAAAGAGAATCATCGTGAAGACTGGAGAGCAAATAAATAAACGAATGAAGAGCGCCAAGTATATAGATATAGATATAGATACGTGAACGCAGATTAATGACTACGCGAGAGAAAGATAAAAAAGACGTGCACGCGGTCATAAAAAAGGGAGTTGTATCGGTCAAATGAAGTCACGACGCACACGGGCTTGGAGAAGACTGCGGAATCTAAGCTCTTCTGCCTCACTGACGGCAATAGACCCCAAAGAGCCCCATTAACGTAGCTGACAAATTTAAGAAGAGGTGAGTGGTAAAGGAGGTGTGAGTGGCGCAAAAAAAAAAAAAGATGCCTTGTAGCGAGCGGTGGTGTCAGCGGAGTGATCAAAAAGGACACACACATGGAAAGAGAGAGAGATACGAAACACTATCAGAAAGAACACACACATCAAGAAAGAAAACAAAAGGAAGTAGCGAGAGTCGCTTCAGAAGTGAAGCATGCAGTGATGCAATGGGCGCACCTTTTAGGCTTCTTCTTTCTTTGCTTTTTTTTGTCTTGTTGGTGAAGTACTTGAGAGCAGATAAAACAAGAGTAAAACCGAAGAGGTTTCAGGAGAGGAGAATTATAGGCGAGAGAATCTGCCCGTTAAGCGCAGGTGTTTCCGCGTTCTCAAAGGGAGCACACGCGATCACGTGGCCGCTTCGCCGGAGGTGTATGAAGCGATGTGTGTGCATGTGTGTAAAGGCGTAAGTTCAGCAGAGTAAAGATTGGAGGGGGAACACAACGAGAGAGATGAATAAGGATAGTGATCCTTGTGAAGGATCCGCAAGTGAGCGCCGTTCGGGCAGAGTTCACCGGTGGGTATTGTAAAAGCACATTTGAAAAAAAAAAGAGACGAAAGCGTAAAGCGGTGATCCACACAAGCGCGATGGTGGTGAGAAAGACGCTCACAAGCGCGCACCTGACGTTCCTCGTCTGTGGGCCGGGGAGCATTTTCGAGCGTGACGCAGGAGGGGGAGCGGAGGAGAAAGATCACAAAGTCAAGCAAAAGAAAGCCGACACTTGCGTGAGTATTCTTCAGTGGAAGCCCTAAACGATACGACGAATACGACTACCACAGCGAACAGGATTTAAAAAGAGAGAGAACGCCGATAGAGAAGAAGGAAGATGCGTTACACCAACTTGTTGCTGTTGCTGTTGTTTTTCTAATTCATCCTTACCGCCTGTTCTCTCTCTCTCTCTCTCTTTGTACGCAAAAAGGGTTCCCGACAGTGGGGGTTACCACAATCACAAATTTAAAAAAAAAGAGTTTCTCGCTGACGTTGACTCGATTGGTTAAGGAGAAGGCAATGCGGCAATAAGCCCCACAAAAAAAAAAAACAGAAAAGGTGGGAAAGCTGTCACTGTAGATGTGTCGCGGCAAACTGTTTTTGTTTTTGTGCAGCCAACGTTCGTTACAGAAAGGAAAAGCAAGCCTTCTGAAAGCTGCAAAAGCAGGTAGCCTGTCTCGGTGCCTAGCGGTGCGTCGTTCACCGTAAAGCGACAGTACAGCAAAAAAGCAGGGAGTGGGAAGGAGAAGTAGCACATGAATACAAGCGGTTTAAATGAGATCTAGAGAGAGAGAGAGATGGAGTTGCATTTCTTTTCCCTGAGCACTGTCACAACGACCTCTTCACTACGGAGTTCACAACACTTCATTCTTCTGCACCCCCATGCAGTTTTACCCGCTACCTTTTCACTTGCGTCTATCCCTAAGTTGCGAAGAAGAGGGGAGGGGGGGAAGTGAGAGACCAGCATGGCTTGACGTTTCACATTTTCTTCTCTTTCCTAGCAGGTCAAATCGCTCATAAAGTGCTAAAAAAGAGGATTCGATAGCTGAAGCCCGCGGATCCCTGTCGTAGTGGGCAACGACGGGAGTGGGCAGGTAGGAAAGAAATAAAGAGCAGACTGGATTAGCTTGTATTCTATAAAGACAGGTGAAGGAGGGTACCGAAGAAAGAAAATAAGTGTGGTGAGAGTTATGTCATGATTTAAAACGAAGTTCCCACTCCCCGTCCTCCTATCCGGCATCTGTTCTCTTTCCATCTTTCACTCCTAGTGTAAACTATCAGAGAAAATCCAGCTAACTGCCCGGAAGCATCGAAAAAAAAGCACTCGCGAAAATGGCAAGCTGATTAAAGTTGATCGTTAAGGTGGTTTACTACTCTCCAAAAAGAAAAAAAGAGCCTCTGCTTTGTTTTCTCTCTCTTTCTTCTGTATTCGGAGTGCCCACACAGGCACAAGTTGCATGTGTGTGTGTGTGTGTGTGTGTGTGTGGTCTTTGATGCACGGAAGTGTAAGGAAAAGCGTCTCTTTTTTTCCAGTATGGTTTCGATAATCTTGAGTGCGTGTGTGGGTTAGAAAGCAAAGAAAGCATGGCGTCGTGCAAACTGTGCTTCGCTCGCCGATCACAAACCCATCTCCACATACGTGACAGTAACGTATCGCTCGTTCTTCTCTGACACTCTTCACAGAAACAAAATGGTTATTAAACCCACAAGCCACGATAAGCCGCGTGAACAGCAAAAAGAAAAGAGCACAAAAAATACATGGACCAGCCACAACAACAGACCAGCAATGAACCTCTTCTTTGTAGAGTCAATCTCCTTGCAGGCGTTTACAGAGGCGCAATCACCGGACAGCAGTGCATTATCCACGGTCCAGTGCACGCGCAAATTGCCTCACAACGCGGGAACACACCCGCAGAGCTGGTTGTCGATAAGATGAAGCACCTTCAGGGATGGCGTCAACACACCCCAAGAAGGCAGTAGTGCGCCAGAGAGTGTGTTGTCTGAAAGAAGAAGCAGCTGCAAAGACGTCAGCCGACTCCACTGTCTCGGCAAAGCCCCCGGTCACAGCGTTGCCTTGCAGCTCTACCAGTTGAAGAAACGGTCCCTCTGACCACGACGGCACCAAAGTCCCGCTGAAGTGGTTAAAGGCGAGGTACAGTGCCACCCTGCTGCGCAGCGCGGTCCAGCCACGGGGCAGTACGCTCGACAGTTCGTTGAAGCTGAGATCTAGTACCTTGAGAGAAGTCAGCGAAGACCACGATGGCGGCAGCGAGCCACTCAACGCGTTCGCGCCCAGCAGGAGCACCCCAGTGAAGACAGCGTGCTCCACACGAAGATGGCTGTCTTCCTGTCAGACCGACAGACAAGAGTCTCAGCGACGACAGAGAGCGCATACCGCCCCATGCAGCAGGCAGGGTGGCAGACGAGTTCCCCTTGTACAGCGAAAGCCTGCGCAGCCGCGCCAGGCGCCCCCAGTCCTGAAGAAGGGAGCCAGACAAGCCCCCCTCCATATTCACTAAGTGGATGTGCCTCATACAGGAGCTTTCGCCGTCGAGGTCATCCAGCAACGCAGGCAGTATGCCTGGACGGCCACGAGGGGCAGCATCGATCGCCACGGTCCCGCCGCCACCGACATCGCGGCAAGCCCCTGCCCACGCACAGTAGTTGTCACTCTCCCACACCTCTCAAAAGACCTGCGAAGGCGTCACGGAAAAGAAGCACAAAGCACAGCGTGTTTGCAGCCTCTGCTGCCGTGAGGTTCGCCGTGAATGACTCCGGACCGACCCCCACAGCAGCCGTGGCGACTCACGTGAAGGTTGGCCACTCCAGTGGCAAGCATCACCACAGGGAAGGAACGTGTCGCGACTGTCGAGTCTCCTTTTCGACGGGGGGTGCATACACTCAGCAGATGCGGGGAGTCCCTAGATGATGCCATTGTGCAATGTGTAGGATGAAGATGAAGAAAAACAAGTAGCGGATGGAAATCACAAAAAAACAAAGACCTCAAAGTTCTGAAATAGACGGGCAAATGGCAGTTTTGCTTTCCACTGCGGATGGTGAGAGCACTAATTGTATTCAGCGTTTGTGTTCCTCTAGGGTTTTTTCAAAGTACTTTTTATTCAAATAGCTGGCAGTTCACGACACTTACGAGCGGGAGGCTTTGCTGTAAGCCCATTATCATTTAGCTTCTCGACCTCGAGGGGGCAGAAGCGCGCGGGGTGGTGGGAAACCGAAAAAGAAGGAGGAGAGCGGACTTCGGTAGAGGCAGCCGACTGCCCGAGAGAAAAAAAAGTGGGAGAGGGCAGGGTACACCACACCGCTAGGCTCCGACTCCTCTCTCTACTCCTGCTGTCACAGGCCTTCAGGAAACAAAAGAAAAAAAAAGCCCAGAAACAAAAACCAAAACAAGACAAAACAAAAATAAAAGCAAGAGGAGGAGAGGATGGAGAAAGAGGGGAAGCAGAGGGAGCAGGTGAGAGCCTGACGAGGAGTCGTCGCCACCTTTTTTTCATTTTTCTTTTCATTTTGGTTTCGCTCCCTTCCATTTGCAGGTATTCCGTGGAAAAAAAAAACTAGAAAAGAGGGCTCTGCGCATTTAGAAGGAAGAAGCAGATAAGGGGGGGGGAGTTAATGGAGAGCTTCACATGGAAAAGGTGCGCGGGTTCACAGCAAGCTGTCGCCAAGAAAACTCTCAAATTTGGCGCTGTGCTACAGTTTAGCAGCCGGCAATACTGATAGTTGCTTCTTCACTTCAAACATGTGTGTGTGTGTGTGTGTGTGTTTTCAGAGACAAGTCCAGTGTCGCACAAAAAAAAGAGAAAAATGAACAATGGGAAAATTGAAACTACTGATGGTTAACTCTGTTGAAAAGTAGTTGGCTTACAGCTGTTTAAAAACCGACAAAAAAGGGTAATAAAGACGCCAAATGAGAGCATTACCGTTCTTGTTTGTCAGCTCTGTTTGTGAGGTCCTTTTTGTTGTTGTTATTCTTATCATCATTATCTCTCGTTTTCACTTTTTCACAGAACTGCTTGTTTCTTCGAGCACATAAATGACTGGCACACGCACAAAAACACACACGCTCCTGAGGCAGAGGGAAAGATGGAGGTGTTGTTCTTGCTGAGAGCTTCTGCTGATGACTGTTTTTTTCTTTTTTAGGAAGTGAAGGATTGTATTTTTGAAATGAGGGATGGCTACCGGTGGGAGTGCGACTGTTGTGCCGTCAGCAGTTCCCAGGTGATGGAACACTCTTGCGCACATGTACCCCAGGAGGGCGCTATCCCACATACGCGTTCGTGTCAAAGCCAAAAAAAGAGTGAATGGCAACTCAGAGAGAACAACAGTGATTCCCGCCAGACAGCGTTGCGAACCACGAAGGATGGAAGAAGCACTTAGCGAAAGCAGAGCGATGTGCAGCCGTGCGAGCCTGGACATTTATGCATATGTGGCTCTCATTTAGAACCTTCCTTCGTCTGACACACCTTCAACAAGATGCCGACTAACGAGTATCGGAAACACGAAGACACTATCACGTTTCTTTTTTACAGCGTTAACGGAAACAAAGATGGCAGCAAAAGAAAAAAAATGACCATAATACTAAGAGGAAAAAAGAAAGCGTGAAGCCATCGTAAGTCACACCCAGGTACACACTGACAAGGGGGCGGGTGATTCTATCACTTTTTGAGAAACATCAATTTACTCTTTTTTTTTAAGGGCATTTGGTCGCCCCCAACGGCCTCCATGGCCATCTCTCTGTCACACTCCATCTTTCTGTTCCTCCAACATGAAGAGTCACATAGCATTGATCCGATTGAGTTACACTACAAAACAAAAATCTATAATAAAAGCACTTTTTGATCAACTCCTTACAGCACTTACAGTTGATATTCTACTCAGAAAAAAAAAGAGAAAAAATAAAGAGTGTAGTTATTTGATTCACTTCACTAAACACAGTGGTGTAACTTTCGCGCCCACTACTACACTCCATTCTTTTATTATGACCTCCTTCTTCATTAAGGCAGCATTTACATACCTAACTTCAACGCCGCGGAGCACCACCACTCTCTTTTTACCTTTCTTTTCGCCGCACACATTTGATCACCGACGCGTGACGGTGTTCCAGGACTCATACAATGGGGATCAAAAAAAAGGCGAAAGCACATCTTTGGCTCTTCTTTCTTTTCGCCACTCCAGCGCCCCCACCCCATCGCCCATCACACAAAAAGGAATGTGCTTCTTCGGCGTTACGCAGATATTCTGAAATAAAGCGCAGAGAGCTACCTTTAAGGCGACAACAGCACTATAATAAACAAAACGTGAGGCGGAACGCACCCCCACACTTCCACCACATCCTTGTCGAATTGAAAGTTGACCACAACGGTGGGTTGCAGCAGTGTCCGCAGCGTTGATACACATGCCTTTCCATGTGCTTGAAACAACTATAAAGATCGCCGAAAAACACAGCAGTTGCAGCCCCTTTTCCGGAGGGGGGAATCAGGTGAGACTGCGTTGAACATCAAAACAAAAACAGTTAGACAGGAGCACCATCATGTAATCCTTCACAGCGCGAAAAAAAACTCTTACACTTCGTCGCCATAAACCAGTGATCGACGGAAAACAACACGCTCTGTGCATCACCGATTGTTAGTTTGCTTGTCTTTTGCGCTTACATGAAACAGAAAGAAGCGAAGAAGAGCACAGCCACGGGCACGCAAACCAATATATGTGTAGGCCTTTAACGCTAGCACGCAAAGACCGGCTATTCCCTTGCAACAGCTGCCTACTTGTAGAAGGAGAGAAGTTTGGGAAGCCACACATCGCAGACCTCCGCGCCAATATTATAATTTTCTTTTTAATCGACAAAAAACGCATATCTACCGCTTAGACCGCCAGCAATGCAGCCACGAGCATCATCAAGGACCAGCAGTGTCCTACGGATACCCACGACACATGTCCCGCTCCATTGCCTTGCTCACACTGATAGGTCGGCGTCAGCTCATAGCTGCGAGCACACTCCTCGCACCTCGTACCACTGCCATCGTGGCAACGAAGGCAATGGGCCACCTCGCACACCACATCGTGCGACCCACTGCTGGTGTTTCCTGCACCACCAACGGCACTACTATCACCTCCACCGCGGCTGCTACTTGGCGCCGGCGCAGGAGTAGGCGCAACCGCATGCGATGAGCCCGTCCACCCAGTAGAGCTGCCGCAACCGCCTGCACTGCTGTCACTGCTGCTCGACGCAGACAAAGGAGCGGAGGACGCTGAGCGGCTCGATCCCGCCGCAGTCCAGTCACCTGCTGCTCGACGCCAGACAAAGGAGCGGAGGACGCTGAGCGGCTCGATCCCGCCGCAGTCCAGTCACTGCTGCTCGACGCAGACAAAGGAGCGAAGGACGCTGAGCGGCTCGATACCGCTGGCAGTCCAGTCACTGCTGCTCGACGCAGACAAAGGAGCGGAGGACGCTGAGGCGGCTCGATCCCGCCGCAGTCCAGTCACTGCTGCTCGACGCAGACAAAGGAGCGGAGGACGCTGAGCGGCTCGATCCCCGCTGCAGTCCAGTCACTGCTGCTCGACGCAGACAAAGGAGCGGAGGACGCTGAGCGGCTCGATCCCGCCGCAGTCCAGTCACTGCTGCTCGACGCAGACAAAGGAGCGGAGGACGCTGAGCGGCTCGATCCGCCTGCAGTCCAGTCACTGCTGCTCGACGCAGACAAAGGAGCGGAGGACGCTGAGCGGCTCGATCCCGCCGCAGTCCAGTCACTGCTGCTCGACGCAGACAAGGAGCGGAGGACGCTGAGCGGCTCGATCCCGCCGCAGTCCAGTCACTGCTGCTCGACGCAGACAAAGGAGCGGAGGACGCTGAGCGGCTCGATCCCGCTGCAGTCCAGTCACTGCTGCTCGACGCAGACAAAGGAGCGGAGGACGCTGAGCGGCTCGATCCCGCTGCAGTCCAGTCACTGCTGCTCAAAGACGACACACTGCTGCTTGAACCAGAGCCAGGGCACGCATTTGCAGTGGCGGCAGTCCGAGGCCGTCACAGCGGGATCAGCAGTGGACGCGCAGGAAAGAGCTGTTTTTCTCGCAGCCCGCCTTCGG
The DNA here is from genome assembly GCA_900240985.1 of Crithidia bombi. NCBI lineage: Eukaryota > Euglenozoa > Kinetoplastea > Trypanosomatida > Trypanosomatidae > Crithidia > Crithidia bombi. The sequence continues at coordinate 709,562 of OESO01000047.1, forward strand.
CTTGCAGCGCCACAGGTGGTTCCCACCCAGATCCCCAGCGCGTGAAGAGGTACCACTTAGCCCAGGTGGCAGGGATAGAACCCCCCAAACTCCGTTCTTCGCAAGGTCAGCAGCTCCCCTCAGCCACGACATCGAAGACCACTCCGCAGGCAGCGCGTCCCCCGTCCAGCCACGTTGGCTGCTCAGGTTCAGCGTGCTCAGGGGGAGAAGCATCCCGCTCCACACAGCGGCCGCAGGCTGCCGCTCAGCTGGTTGCTCTGAAGGTAAAACGTCTCCAAGGAGGCTTCAACGAGCTCCACTCCGCAGGCAGACTGCCCTCCAACACGGTTGCTGCTCAGGTTCAGCCGTGCTCAGGGAAGGCATCCCGCTCCACACAGGCGGCAGGCTGCCGCTCAGCTGGTTGTCCTGGCAGGTCACCGACGACACGCTTCGCCATGCTCCCCCACTCCACCGGGCAAGGTGCCGGACAGCGCGTTGTTCGACCAGGTACAGGAGCCTCGAGGTTGACAGGCGGCAGCCCACACGCTCGGCAGACTGCCCCCCCACGCGGTTGCCCTTCCAGGTGCGGAGTGTCGGTCAGCCAGCGTCAGTGCACTCACGAAGCGGGCAGCGTGCCGGACAGCGCGTTGTCCGCAGCGTACAGCGACACCAGACGCGTCAACGGCTCCAGCTCGGCGGCAGCTATCCCGTCACCGCTCACCATCCCATGGATTGCGATCTCCATGCAGATCACAGCGGAGCCGTTAACGTCGTCGCCCAGCTCGGGCAGCACAAGCGTCCCGGCGCAACGCGGCATGTCGTAGGAGGGAGAAAAATCCGCGGAGGCGTAAAGACCCCACCAATGCACGTAGGGCCCACTCGCGAGTCGTGATGCCGGTCCACACGGGTCGCGAGGGACGGGCTTGATCGCAGCGATCCCGCGCAGGAACTCCAGTCGTGTTGGTCTCCTCTACCGTAAGCCCGGCAAGGCTGTCGCGCGCTCTCACTGCTGCTCACGCACCGGTCATGGTAGCGCACTTCGGCGCAGAGGTCAGCCGAGTCGTCACGGACCCCAGGATGTCCTACTTCTTCCACGCACGCATCAGGGGACGCACCCGCAGAAGTCATTGCCCTTCAGATAGATGTAGCTGATCTTCGGCATCAACGCCCACTCCGCAGGCAGGACGTGGCCAGACAGTGCCGTTGTTGTTCAGGCTACAGGTAGTGCACGGAGCGGCATCGCACGACCACTCCGCAGGCAGCGCTGCCAGACAGTGCGTTGTTTGTTCAGGTACAAGGTAGTACCACGGAGGGCCATCGACGACCACTCCGCAGGCAGCGTGCCAGACAGGTGCGTTGTTGTTCAGGTACAGGTAGTGCACGGAGGGCATCGGACGACCACTCCGCAGGCAGCGCTGCCAGACAGTGCCCGTTTTGTTCAGGTACAGCTTAGTGCACGCGAGCGGCCATCGACGACCACTCCGCAGGCAGCGTGCCAGACAGCTTGCGTTGTTGTTCAGGTACAGGTAGTGCACGGAGGCATCGACGACCACTCGCAGGCGCGTGCCAGACAGCCGTGTTGCTCGACAAAGCAACTCAGATCCCTCTCCGACCAGGCTCCGCGTGCCACGTGCACACGTGCGTACGCACGTCATCTCTCACCCTGCGACACCGTCACTGATCGCGGCAGGGCATCGACGACCAACTCTCGCAGCGCAGCCCGTCGACAGCGTCACCTCTGCTCAGGTACAGCGAGTGTCCGCCCGTACCGGCGCATCGACGTACCAGACTCCGCTGCAGCTGTCCAAGACACCTCGCCACATCGACACACGCAGCACCTCCGCGCGCACTGAGGGAACGCCTACTGAGCAGGGAGGCTCCCGCCTCCAGGGCGATTGTTGTCGAGGCAGAGCGACGTGTACAGGGCAAGTCATCCACACTCCACTCGGCAGGGCAGCGTCTCCCGTCAGCCGCCGTTTCCCGTACCAGGTTCAGGGTAGCCAGCCCTTCGTCCAGTCCGGCTCCAACTCGCGGACCCAGCGTGCACCCGTTCACACGTTCGCCCCTCTACTGGACAGCGCAGAAGCTCCTTCACGTCTCAACCAGGCGGCCATTCGACTATCCTCCGTCCAGCTCCGCGCGCAGCCCGCTCACCGCCTCTTCGACAGCGTCGCCACTGCTCAGCGTCACAGAGGCAAGATGGGCCGAGTCGCCATTTGACGTTGGGCCAGAGGCAGTACCACACAGCCCCGCTCCCAGCTGTTACCCCACCTCGCCGCCCACAGCACGCACCACCAACCCGCAGGAACCTCATCCAGCCGGGCTCAGCTTTCGCCGTCAGCGCCCGTGCATCGGAGGTCTCCTCCCTACGCAGTAGTCAGCACTGCGCACCTCGCACGCGTTCGTCGTCGAGCAGTTCGCAACAGACACAGCCGGGATCCACAGTCGGTGGGGGGGTAGCGGCTCTTCCACTTCTCAGGGACGACACCCGCACAGGGAAGTTGCTGGCTCAAGTCCATCCCGTAGAAGTTCACACCTCCCCACTGTGCAGGAATCCCGAGCCCACAAAGAACGGTTCTTGCAGGGTAGAGGTATCGCAGTGTCGACACACACCGACGCCACTCTACCGGCAGCGTGCCGGACAACGCGTTGTCGCTGATGTTCAAGCTTGTACAGTGCAGGACATGAGGCCCACCGCGGCGGGCAGCGTGCCAGACAGCGTGTTGCTCGGCACCGCTCACGGCTCACTCAGCGGCACCAAGAACCTCCCACTCTGGTGGAGGCCGCCCTCCAGCCGGTGTTGAAGAGCACCAGCGTCCTCAAGCGCAGTCTATCCCACTCCACGCAGCGGCAGCTTTCCCAGTTATGCTGTTGTTGTCGAAGCTCAGCGGCGATGCTCGCATCATCGCTCCCACGCGCGGGTAGGCTGCCCGCATCGACAGCGTGTGCTCGCAGCACTCAGCGTCCGGCTGATGCTCGGCAGCGCACCCCGACTGCGCTGGGCAGCTGCTGCCCTCCAGCCGGTTGTTGTTCCAGCTTGGAGACTCGAGAGCGCAGTCATCCGCTCCACGCAGCGAGCGCGTGCCCGTCAGCGCGTTCCGGCTACAGCTGCAGCGCCTTCATACGCGTCAGTCGCCCCCAGCTCGGACGCAGCCGAGCCCCCCGACACCCCGCCACCTTTTGCTGTTGAAGCGCAAGGCTGACACGTTGACGTGGCTGCCGTCTATGTCGGCGTCAGCTCGCGGGCAGCTGCAGCCCGCCGCCGACGGTGCCTTAGGCTCGGAAAAGCGCACCGTCACCCCTCTTGGCCGTGTAGCTGCAGCCTCACGTAGGAACAAGAGCAGTAGTCCGTCCCACCCTCCACTTGCTCTGCAGGTCCGTGCCGAACGCGGCACCACGCAGCAGCTGCAGGAACTTCAGCGTGTTGCGCTCAGTCACAGTGAGACCGTCGCCGACACCTCGCCCGTCGCGGACGAGGCAGGCAGAGTCCCCGCTCTGCACAGGGCACGCGGTGGCAGTCGAGCAGTTCGCGGCTGCCACCGCGGGATCCGCGACCACCCTTCACAAAGAGCGCGCCCCTCCACTCTCCGTTGGGCAGGGCAGCCACAGAGCCGTTCGCGCTCACGTCGCCCGTTGTACAGCGGCCATCGCGCTCCACCGTCTCAGGGATAGAGCCGACGAATCGGTTATTGGGTGAGGTACGAGAGAGCGCAGCGAGGTGAGAAGGCGCCAGCCGGAGGGCAGCGTGCCGGAGAGCGCGTTCGTCGTTCAGGTACAGGGTCGACAGCGTCTTCAGCAGCCCCCACAACGGGGGGTAGGGTGCCGGACAGCGTGTTGTTGTCCAGATAACATCCACCTTTACGTTCTCTCTAGCAAGTTCCACACTCCGCAGGCAGTGTCCCGATGCGGTTTGCTCCGCCACACTCAGCGCCGCCCAAACAGTGTCCAGCCCACTCCACGCAGCGGGCAGCGCGTGCCCGTCAGCGCGTTGTCCTGCAGGTACAGCGCAACTCCAGCGCAGTCAGTCGTCCCCAGCTCGACGGCAGCGTCCCCGTCACCTTCTCGCTCAGCCCAGTGGCGCGGATGCTTGTAAAGATCACAGCGGAGCCGTCCACGTCGTCGCTCAGCTTGGGCAGCACAAGCGTCCCGGTGAAGGGCGGATCGCCCTGAGCAGCTTCGAAGTCGAGGGTGCCTCCTGAGTAGCTGCTGCAGCTCACGTACGGCCACGTGCAGAAGTCCGTGCCTGTCCACACACTCCCCAGCGACGGGTTCGACGTCACAAAGTCCTGCAGGAACTTCAGCGTGTTCGTCTGCTGCACAGCAGTGAGGGAGGAGGTAGAGGACGCGCGCCACAACTGCGGCGTCCACCACGCACAGCGCGAGCAGCGCCGCAGCAACCATCATGCGCCGCAGCGCATAGTTCACCCACGCCATGGCTCGCACACACAGGGAGAGGGAAACGAAGGGAAGAGGGGAGTCGGGAGGCGTGCGCGTGACGACAGTGTCGCAGGGATGAGTGTCGTTGATGCACAGGTTGGGCTTAAAGTAAAATAAAACAGAGAGAGGGGTTGTGTCTTCCGTGGTTGGTTTACGGTTAACAGAAAACAGAGGAAAATAGTTGTTAGAGAAAGTTAAGATAGCGTTGGCAGTCGTTACTGGGGGAGAGCGGGCGGCACAGCGGCGGGTGAAGGGACAGGAGGGGGGGGTGGCGGGAGGCGAAGTAGAGGGAGAGTCACACACCGTAGTGGCGGCGAGTATAGTACATGGGGCACAGCGGGTGTGCGGCAAGGAGTCACGAAGGCTCACCACATACACATGCACATACACATTATATATATATATATATATATATATACGCACGTGCACACCCGCTGCGACACGCCACAGAGGGTCCGCAGGCGCACCTCCACCGTAGCAGCAGCACCACAAAATGAGAGGGGTGCAGGAGGATGGAGGGTGGAGGGGGCAAGAGAGAGGAGCACGCGGCGTGTTTCCCGCACACGCACATGCACACGCGCAGGCCGCCCCACGCAGCGCGGCACGCGTCAGTTGTTCCGGTTGCCGCTGTGTCAGTGCCCAGTCGACGCACCACATCCGAGAGGTGCGAAAAAAAAAAAGAGGAAGGAAGGCACGCTCTGTACGGTGTAGGCCAAAAACACAAACAGAAATGAAAGTACAAGACAAACAAACGTCTACCAGGCTCAAAACGGAGAGGGGAGAGGGAGGGCACACAAGCACACGCAGTGCACCCACCCTCGCCCACGCCACACCGATAACCAGGTGATCATCGCAGTCACCACCGGCAGACCAGTGCCACGGTGCCGCACACTCCGCTACAAGCAGAAGATAAAGGAGGCAGAAGCAAAAAGCACAAACCGTTCTGTGGCCCTCTCACCCGCATGAAGTCGAGTTTAGGGTCACCCCGCACGCCCGTAGAGTAGGTAGGGATCCGCCGTCGTGCAGCCTTCTTGCCACCCACCGTGTGCCACGCAGTGTCCCTCGTCCGCACGCTGACTCTCGCACGCCCAGCACTGCCTACCACGGACGCCCTTCCGACGAGTGGGATTGGCAAAGAAGAGGGAGAGAGGGAGAGAGAGAGACACGGTGGCACGCAGGGCTCGACGCCTCGGTTGTGCTTGCCGGCGAGGCTGCGCTCACCACCGCAGACCTTAACATATATATATATATATATATATATATTGTTTATTTATGGACTACAGCCTTTTTGTTTTTTGTTGGCGATACGAAAAGAAGGAAGGAAGGTGTGAGAAAAGCAGAAACAGAAACAAGGAGTTAAGTGACACGGAAGAGCTCCACACACCCGCAGCACGTGAAGGAAGACAATTACAGTGTTGAGTCGTTAGAAACAAAAACAAACGGAGAGAGCCGGGGGGAGGCAGGGGCCAACAGTCACACGTTATCCTGCAAGGAGTGGGTCCTCCCTACTTAGCATTGAGTTAGCATTCAAAACAAAACTCCGTCCCTCCACTCTCTCTCTCCCACACACACACACACATACATACATACATGCACTCGCACATCACACATTCAGCAGGGGAGAGAGGTGCCCCACAGACGTCGGAAGCATAGGGCAGCACGCGCTGCATTGCGCAGCGCGCCACAGCGGGGAGGTGGGAGGAACACTGAGAAGAAGCAAGAAAAGAGAGTTAGGCGACTCAACACCGTTACGGGAAGACAAAATATAGAAAATAGATCCAACGCACTCACCACTGAAGTTGTCATGGAGAAAGAAAAGAGCGCAGAGGAGGGGAGGGGGTAGCTCGTGAGGTGAGGGCACCCCGCAGCCCTGCACAGATCCACATGCACACTCATCCCGCACGCTGCTGTACACTCCTCGTGGCGGGGACGGCGTTGTCACGGCAGCAGTGCAGAAAGCAAGGCAGCACAAAACACACCGCAGCAACGGGACAACGGCAGGTGAGGTGGCACGCAATGCGGAGGGAGGGGGAGGGGGAGGCCTGAAGAAAAGAAGAAAAGAAAAAAGAGCGTCGGACGGCTGTGGGCGCAGGCATCGTGGATCTGCGTGCACTCACCACCACCACCACACACACACAGTGAGGAGAGTGAACTCTGTCGCTCTCTGCTCCTCACACGGCGCCGTAGCACCACAGCACGCACGTGCACCACACACGACAGCAGCCATCACATCCACGCGCGGACGCCGACATCAATTGAGAACAAAGGAGAAACACAGCACCAGCACCTCCTTCATACCGTGAAGAGCACACACACTTTACATGGCGTAGGAAGAAACAAAAGAGAAGAAAAGCGTAGATGTAATTTCACTTTAGAAATACGGAAACAGCAAGCACCACAGGACCCCAGACCACACCTACGGTACCACGGAGAGCTGCACAGAGACGGAACGCGAGGAGCCGGGTAGCTGGAAAGAGCGCAGTGCACATTGTACACGTGCAGGCCCCACAGAGCTCCTTAGTACGGCGAGTCGGCCACCTTGTTGAAGGGCTCCATCTCATTGCCCTGTGAAGCCTGGAACAACCGCAGCTCCTCTTCGCGCTGGCGGCGGCGGTAGAAGCGTACACCCAGGCCCACAGCAACTCCCACCAGGAGCCCGCCCACAGCACCCAGCACGCACCACAGCGGGGTCAGGTTCGGCCCAGACTTCTTCTTCGGCTCCGCAGGGCACGCGTTCGCGCTCGCGCAGTCTCTCCCCTTCAGCGCCCCGTCAGCCGACACGTTCTTCGTCTTCCACTCAGCAGGCAGGCACCCGCACAGGCCCGTCCCCGTCAGGTCCACCGTCGTAAGCTGCGACAGTCCAACCCAGCTGGACGGCACACCACCCGTCAGCGCGTTCCCGCTCAGGTTCAGGACGCGCAGCGACGTCAGTTGGCTCCACGCGTCAGGTAACGCACCACTGATGGCATTCCCCTGCAAGTTCACCGTCTCCAGACGCGTCAGCCCGGCCCAGCTCGACGGCAGCATGCCCCCCACCTGCGCACCCTTTCCGTACACGCTCAACTCCGTCACAGCGACATAACTCACGTCAATGCCAACCCCAACCTCCGGCAGCGACACGGCCCTCGTTGGCGACACAGCCTTCGCCACCGAAGCCTCAGCCGTCACCGACGCAGGAGCAGACATCTTCAGCGGCGACAGGTCCAGCCTAACAGACCCGTTCGCAGAGCACCACACATAGTTCCACGTGCAGTAGTTCGTCCCGGTCCACTGCTTAGCCAGGCTAACATCCATCCTGGAGAACCGCAGCAGGAAATACAGCGTGTTGATCTGCTCATTCGTCAGCGGAGTAGCAGTCGTACTTATTGTGGTGGTACTCGTCGTAGTGCCCGTTACGCTGCCCGTTGTGCTGCTCGTTGTGGTGCTGGACTCACTGCTGCTTGAACCAGCAGGGCACGCATGCGACTCGAGATGGCTGTGTGTGTGCGAGTATTGAGCCCGTCCCGCTGCGACGGCGGACGCCTCCACTCGGTACCCTACGTGTGCGCAGAGCGCCCGCGGGGTTCCCGCCCTGTTGTTGCGCCGACCTCCCTCGGACGGTCGCTCACCCCAGCGCGACGGCTCGTAGTGCTGCGACCTCAACGCCGCTCGTTTGTGCGACCGCCGTCGGATGGCGGCGCACTTCGCTGCGCTACAGCGCCTGAGCGCGCACGAGCTGCGAGACTCCTGGCGACTATGACCAGGACGAAGGCGGAGGTCGCACTACGACGAACCTCCGCGCGTCGGTGGCTGCGTCGGACCTGCCTGAGCGGATGGACGCCATCTGCGACTCGACTCCGAATCCGCACCAGCGGCTCGTGTCGACGAACGACCGCGTGGCAGACGGCGGCGCGACCCCGGAGTACGGTCGTGACCTGTCAGCGCTCGAGGTGTCAGGTGGCTCGGGTTGCGCGAACAGGGCCGTGCCGACGCATACTCAGGCCGCAGCCACAGCTCGTGCGCGAGTGGAGATGGGAAGCGGTTCTTGGCAGAACACCCTCGAGCTAGAGGACGTGTCACCCACTCCACACTTGAAGATGCCTACTGGACGTCGTCGTTGAGGGCGACACGCCCACAGGTGGACGCTCTTCACGTGTCTCGGCGATGGGTGTTGGCTGAGCACCTAGCTAGGGCGACACGGCCACCGCTGTGACGAGCTGGCTGCTTGCGACGCCTCCCGGCGTCCACGACTGTAGACGCGCAGACGCCTACTGCCCGCTGCTGCGCTGAGCTACTCGGGCGACGAACGCCGCTTGCTCGCTCGTGCGCGACTGGCGTTAGAGACGGCGCAAGGAGCGCCGACCCCCCACGGACGACACCGGCCGCTCCACCGCCGCTGTCGCGACCTCGCCGCACACATGCAGCGAGACCGGCGTTGCAGTTTACGCTGAGCCGGGGTAGAACGGACGACACTGCGACTCGTCTTCAGGAGCGCCGCTGCGACAGCTTCCGCCACGCCCGACGCCTCGACTGGCTGCTACTAGCTACCGGCGGACACCTAGCACTTCTCCGACAGAGCGACGGGCCGTCCCCTCGCTTGCACTCCCGTGCGACGGCCTACTGCTCAACCTCCCGCGCGACTGCTCGACCGATGGGACTTGGACATGCCCTCGCGCGGACTGCCCCTGCGACGGGCGACTCACCTCACCTACTGACGGCGACGGACATGTGCCGAGCGACGCGAGCTGTGTTGTTACGGCGGACCTGCCCCTCGGAGGGACGAGTCACACGCAAGGGAGTCACGCGCGACATGCTCAACGCAACAGCTCGTTGTGCCGACACGACCCGTGCGCGACGGACGCCGCCTCACGCAGCGCTACGTGCGGAGGCACACTCGATGCGACATCGGACTCGTTGTTGCTGCGTGACAGACCGTGGCGACGGACGCGCTCACCAGGCAGCTACCGGGAGGCACGTGATGGACATGGGACTTTGTGTTGCGTGACAGAACCGTGCGACGGACGCCTCACCCGCAACTACGGCTTCTAGTCGATGTAGATAGACTTCCCGTTACTGAAGACGCCCACCGCAGGGACTACGCACCTTCTCATCCATGTAGGACCCCAGGCCACTGCTTGCGCGACTGGAGCGGCTTCACGCGATGGTACCTTGGCCACGCACTCGTCGTCACTCTCGCGGCTGCGCGGAACGGGGCCCGAATGCCATCTCCCTCTGGTTGTGCGACTCAAGGACGCGGCCAAGCGACGCTAGTTGGGCAGGAGCGCTGGCCACACCTGGCCGTAGATGATGACGCTCACCGGATGCACGTAACACCAGAATGAGCGGGAGCGACCTAAAAAGAAGGAGGATGCTGTACGGCCCGCAAAGCGGGCCTGCGGAACACGACGGGCTCGACCCGCTGCTGCAATTGCCGAGGGCGACACTAGAAGTACCTCTAGCTGTAGGTACCCCTACCACCTCGCCCATGGCCGCCCTATGACGGCGGCTCGACCTCGGCAACTGCGCAGACCACGCGACATGGACGTCCTGTTGCGCGACAGGCCGTGCGACGGGCGAAGCACCTCACGTGACTGCGCACCGACTGCTGTGGAGGTGGACCTTCCGTTGGCGCACCCCCCGGTCAGAGACGCTCGCACACCCGAACGCGACAGTTTCGAGCTCCGAGACATGGGACAGCTTGGTGGCGCGACAGGCCGTGGAGACGGACGCACTCACCCCTCGGTACCGCTTCCACAGCAGCCACATGGACGTCCTGTTGGTCGACTCGCCGTCGGACGGGCGACCACCTCGCCCTACAGAAGGGACTCGTGCGACTTGGACTCGTCGTTGCGCACACTCCCGTCAGACGGACGCCTCACCTCGAGCAACTTCGAGGAACTCATGCAAATGGAAGTCTCGTTGGTCGACTCGCCGTCGGACGGGCGACACACCTCGCCCTACAGAAGGGACTCGTGCGACTTGACCTCGTCGTTGCACCGACTGCCCCTGCGGACGGACGCCTCACCAGAAGGCTACAGCACCGACTCCCTCGACATGGAACGCTTCTTGCTCAACCCCCCAAGATAGGGACGGTGGACCCATTCCACCATGAAGAAGTGCCGACTAGACTCACCCTTGGTGGACACGCCGACGTTCGGCTTCCCGACCCTCTTTTGTCGAGAAAGGACTCGCAGTGACGACTAGGGCGACACTGCCGACGCCTGACGCGGTGACGTT
>OESO01000047.1:720218-730876 GCA_900240985.1 Crithidia bombi
GGGGAGAGATACAACAACAAGCACATCCACCAGCACACAGAAAGGAGAAGGATCAGCAATGCTCGACCATCGGCTTTGGGAAAACAACGTCGTCAAGGGTCAGTTCGTCGTCAGGAGCGCTTTGCGGGTGCGCACGTTCAGATGCCCCCATGTGCGGCACACGGCCCGAGGCAAGGAGGAGGCACGGCTGGCGTCTTGCTTCGGCGCCCACCGCTGCCACCACTCCAGATCACCGTCACTTCTCCACAAAGTTCGATCGACTGCCCAAGAGGCTCCGCGCCTATGCCCACTACTCGCTGCTGTGGCTCTGCTGCCCAACCGTCCACGCAGCCCCGGACAGCGTTTTGTGTCGCGACGACGACACGGAGCGCCGCGACGAGGACCCGGCTGCCGAACCCGACACTCCCCGCTTTCTCACGCAGGGGTGAAGCCGCTCGGCACGTTGACGCGCCAACCGTCGACGGCTCGCAGACCCCACGGCGCAGCTCACCACTGGGGGCGCTGCGGCACAGCAAGAGCGGCCTGGAACTTCGAGGATGGGATGAGTGGGGCAAAGCAGCCGGCGAGACGCTCCTGCCGCAGCCGATCCGCCGCCGCGCGACGCTCGCGCAGCGCGCTCCACCGCGGCACGTGGGGGTACCCACAAGACGCGATTTTGCCATCCTCCTCGAGATCGTCTATAGAATTTGCCCGGCGAATGGAGATTCGGGACCGCACCAGCTGCCCTTGATGGCCGTGCGCGAGAGTCGAAGCCTCTTCGCGGCTTGCCTCGTTGGCATTCTCGCTCGCGCTGCTGTTGGCTGGTTTCCAGCAGCAGCAGCGTCCTCCTCCTCGTCCAAGCGTTGGAGCTCAGCTGCAGCCGCGCCGCCTCCTCCGCCTTGCGCCGCCTGCCCACGCTGCACTCTTTTTTTCGTCCGCTTCCTCAGCCTCAGGCGCCTGCCCGACGACTCCTCTTCATCCCTCTCTCTCGCTGTCTTGCTGTTGTTCGAGCTCCAACTCTGGCCCTGCCCGCCTTCGTCAGACGGCGGCCTGCCACGCCGCGACGCCATTTCCCAGAATCCTCCGCTCTCCTCAGCCTCCCATCCGGGAGGATGGTACGGGCCGTCGAGCTCCGCCTCCGCACAGTATCAGCGCGCATCTCGTTTCAAAGCTGACTCCGCCCCTGGCGCGACGAGGCTACGTTGACACTGTAGGCTTGCCTGACTTGGCCGGTTGACTACCAGTCTCTGTGTCATGCACAGCGTTCTCCTCTGCCCGCAGCGCTGCTCGCTCGCCTGCCTCTTCTTTCGCAAGAAGCGCCATGATCTTCTCCGGAGACTGCTGCTCACGCTCTCTGCGTAGCTCTTGCACGGCACGCGCATGCAGCAGCTGCCTGCCTCCTCCGCATGCCTTCTGCTCGCGTTCGGTCGGTCTCCTTCGTTGCCTCTTTCTCTGCCTGCGTCAGCACCAGCCGATTTGCCGCTCAGTCTCTCCCTCCTCCTCCTCTTGCTTTGCCTTCTCTCCCTCCTCGGGGTGCTCTCATCTCGCAAGCCGCCGCCTCGTGCTGCTGGCGGCGCTCGCGAAGCTTCCTTCAAGAGCCGCTCACAGCGTGGCTGTTGTCCGCCTCCAGGTCGGACAGCTTTGCCGGCTGGGTCGTCCTCCAACAAGTGAAGAAGCCGCTTCTCACTGTCAGTGTAGATGAGGGTGGGATCGAGCGCGTCGCCGGGCAGCTCGTGTTTGAGGCTGTCCGCTTCATTCAACTCCCACCAGCCACTTGTCATACGTGGACAAGCGGGTCACCCTCTGGGCAACACGCAAACCTTCAGAAGAGACGACAGGCTGTCTCATGCCGGTCATATTCTGCTATTCCTGGAGATGTCGAATCTCGCTCTGCGTCTCACGCAATTGAGCTCACGAAGCCGCAGTCATTTTCATTTGCTCGTCGGCGGTTTCGCTCTGTCGCCTTTTCCTCTCCTTGCCGTTGGTCCTCTGCTTCCGAACTCTGATTTTGCTCTTTGCACGGCCGGCATCGTCCACACCGTGCAGTTCCTGTGGCATGGGGCACGAGACGTCAGGACGCCCCCCCTCTCCCTGTCTCCGCAAGTATTCCTCAGCAAATGACGCCGCAGTACGTCGCTTCAGTTCATGTAGCCCAAGTCCAGCGGCACGCCAGAGCGCAGCTGCTGCGGGGCCATGCTCACAAAGCCGGTGGGGAGCACTCAGCATGCTCCTTGGAGAGGGACTGCGATGCAGAGGCCCGGACAACCAAAAAGAAGGCTGCCGCAGGTCGTTTGAAGTGGGCTCAGCTGCAGCCCAACTCAGATGGTATCTCGGTCAGTAGAGCGTAAGGACGCATGGGTCGGATTAGAAGCAGAGCCGTGGAATCGCCTCTGCCACGTCTACGGGGCTGCCAAGAGCCGGGACATGACGCAGTCATGTCCGCATCATTTTATCTGCAGCATTGTCGGTGCGTCATTGCGCCCTCCAGTCACTACCGTTCAGACAACGGCCGCATTTGGCTGTCCAGCCCGCTGCCAGGAGCGGCTCGTTCAGGCGCAACAAGGCTTGACCAGACCTGCATGGTCGTACGCCGTGCGGGCGATCACATGTCCGGTCTGTTGAGAGGAGGTAACCGTGCCTCCATGCGGCAGTGCTACATCACACTGCACCACCGGCGGGCGGTGCAAGCGCTTCACGGCGACTTTGGTGCTGGGCTGTCTGCACAACAGCTACCGCCTGGGACGCGGGTACAGACTGCGAGGAAGCGGATTCGCTGCACACCGTGCGGCGCCGGCGGGACTTGCCCGAATCTATCGTGTTGTCGGCAGCACTCAGGCGCTGTACGTTTGGATGTCTCGGCAGGGGCCACGCTCAGCACCGTGCGTCGGCTTTGCCCTTCCTCAGGCGGTTGTGTGTCTCCGTTGTCGTCGCAATGGCAATGAGCGTCGGATGCAAAGATGACACGCTCCCGACCAGCAGAGCGCGGCAGCGCGACCCGCCGGGTCAAGCCCCGCGTTGACCGGTCCGGCTGACCAGGCGCACTCCGATGTATTACCGCGGTTTCCTGTTCGCCTCCTCAGGATCCGGAACGCGGCTGGCGGATAGCTACCGACCAACCCGCCAACCATTTTTGATGTTGTGACGGAACAAGTGGCTGGACCTAACGTTGGGACACCGTGGGAGCTGCCGTCTATGTTTAGGCGTGTCCCGTGCACGCTTCCGTTGCTCTGCAGGTTCCGCGTGTCAACGACCGGCGGGCAGCGCCACGCTGCTCTATCAGGGCGGTTCCACCGTAGTCACACTCTATACCCGTGCTAGCCACCCTAGCCGTCTTGGCCATGACTGATGACCGAGTGACATGTGAGTGTCCGCTTCTGACTAGCGCTCCGCTTCGCTCCCTGCACGGCGGTGCCGACGGTGGCAACCCGCAGGGTCAACTCTGGGAACCTTGAGGTGTCGCGACGCCATCCACTCTCGGTCAGACTCCGCTCGGATCCGCGCTCCGTCGCGTTGGCAGAGGCCGGGCAGCCTCCAGGCTCTTCAGGCACTGATTGGCGAGTCAGCAGTGACGAACATCGCGGACTGCCACTGCGGGATACGTGACCACCTTCACGAAGAGCGATCCACTTCGTGGACAGGCGCAGCAGAAGCCGTTCGCGCTCAGCGTCGCCGTTGTGCGTTTCTTGCTCTCCGTTCTCAGGTGTCAGAGCGACGGCTTCGTTCTGCTGACTGCGTAGACAGAGCGGTGCAGCGCAGCGTGTATTATGACCATGACGTTACGCAGCTTGTGGAGACTTGTAGTTCCGCTAGGACAGTTCCTCTCCGCAGACATCCGGTCTGCTCCGCACACGCGGACTTCTCACAGTGACATTCCACAGCTTGAAGATGTCAGAGGTTCGCTTCCCGCCAGGTATGTCGATTCGTATCAGAGTCAGCGTACCAGCTGTCCTTCAGCGTCCGCCACTCCCCGCCGGGTAGGGTGCCGTCGCTGTTGTGAATTCTGCTTTACGGTCTCCAGCAAGTCCGTCCGTCGGCCGCTGTGGCACCGCCACATGCGGTTCTCCGTACGCTCAGGCGTTTCGCCGTGTCAGCCCACTCCACGCCGCGGGAGCGTGTCAGCCGATTGTCCTGCTCGATGTACAGCGCCGTCACTCCGCTGCTGTCCAAGCGTCCCTAAACTGCGGATCGCTCTGCGCAGATTCGTAATCGCAGCGGAGCTCTTCATGAATCTGCCTCAGCTAGGGCACGGCCAGTCCCGGTGAAGCTCAGCGCGAGCTTCCAGTCTCACTGCTCCTGAGTTGCTGCCACCTCACGATGACGGCAAGTCCAGTCACGCAGAAACTCAGCGACGGGTTCGTCGTCTGCTGCAACTTCAGCGTCAGCTGCAGCAGCAGTGACGGCGAGCAGAGGGCACCACTGCCATCGACAGCGAGAGCAGCGCCCGTCATGCGCGGAAGATAGTAACAAACTGCACGGGAAGGGAGTCGGGAAGGTGAGCGCTGGCTCACAAAGTGTCGCAGGGATGAGTGTGTCGTTGATTGCACAGGTTGGCTTAAAGTAAATAAACAGAGAGAGGGTGTGTCTTCCGTGTTGTGTTTACGGTTAACAGAAAACAGAGGAATAGTTGTTAGAGAAAGTTAAGATAGCGTGTTGGCAGTCAGTGTTACTGGGGGAGAGCGCGCGGCACAGCGCCGGTGAGCGGCGGCGTGGCCGAGGCGGGAGCGAAGTAGAGAGAAAAGAAGGTTGACAACGGGTATGAGGAATTTGTTGCATCTCGGTGGATCTGCAAAGGACTTTAGTGATGGATGGCAGTGTGCTCGGATTTTATAGTACCCGTACTTTTTGTCTCTCAAAGTGGGGTCATTTTGCTATGCAAAAAATAGAAATACGACCGCATTACTTGGCAATTCCTAGTATTTGCACGGTGCTAGATGGTGTGCTGCAACGTAGATTTCTCGCGGAGTTGAGAGGACTGTGAGGGTGCAGCTTTGAGGTGTTCCTTGTCTTACTCAATCGCGCCCCTGCTGGGTGTCTTTTCTATCCTTTCCTATTTTCTCTGTTTTTCTTCACTTATTCAATGTGCTAGTTGCTGCCAGAAAAAGAAGGGAAATAGCTTAAACTCTTGATCTCAACAACCGCCAATGCGATACATCACCGCCATGCGTGATGAGCATCCCACGTTAACTGGGACGTCAGCAAAGGCTATACCATTGATATGGGTGTGGTGCGCTGCGCCTCCGCTACGCCCTGCGTTGTCGGCTCTCTGTTTTAAGCTGCCAGCAGATATTTAAGGAAATAAGGAGCCTGAAAGAAAGTGATCGCACCTCCTTTCTCCTCCTTGTGCATCGCCTTTTTGCAAAAAGGAGAGGAAAAAAAGAGATTGTAGAGCGGCTTCCCTTAGTTTTTTGTTTTGGTTTGGAGTTGTCACCGCTGCCAAAGGCCCATGCCTTCAGCAGCACGCCAGAGGGGGAAGCAGGACAGAAGATCCTAAAACTACATGAAAAAGAAAAAAGAAGGGGCTCGTGTCGTGAGTGTGCGTGCACAGGCTTGGTGTGTGTTTTTGGTTTGGTTTTTCTGCTTTCTGGAAAAGATGTCATCGTGGAGCAAAGCGAAAACGTAGAGACACGCACTCAGCACACAGAGAACACGATAGGGCATCTTTTGACGTTTGTTTTTTTTTTTTTTTGGAATACGGAGAGAGCTTCCAGATAACAACAAAAAAGGGAAAGGTTGGCAGCCCCCGTTTCTTCTCATTCGGCCTGAGACCGCACTGAAACCAAAGAAATAGAAAAAGAAATGAGATGAAATCATAACGAGGAAAATAAAAGGGTGAGGAAACAAAGTGGAAGAAAGACACTCAATCACCAGCTTCTTCGGAGAAGGAGCCGTGTGAAGAATGATGGAGAAGGTTTACCGGCCCATGCAAGAAATGAGCAGCAGCGCACATTCAAAGGGCAGCAAAAAAAGGGAAAGAAGATCAAGAAAGAAAAAGAGGTACTCCAATAGCGTGTTGATGCGAAAGACACAATTCAAGCATACAGATCTATTGAAGCAAAAACAGATAAGGAGTAAAAAAAAACACGAAAACAGAAACAAAAAGAGGTAAAGATACCATTATCTACTACGGGCTGATGTCCCCAATGACTCCGTTTTGTTATTTCGTCAGCCGCTAGCCGCACCTGCAGTGAAAAAAAAAAGCATCGTTTACGAACTCGAACTGCCGTTCTACTACTGCATCCTCGCCCTCTCCCGATGCATCAAGCCTTTATAACTTCAACAGCTTCAGTGAAAGACAAAACAGAGAAAACGCTGCCGACACTCAAAATAAACAAAAAAGATGGAGAAGAAATCAATGTAAAAAGAGAAGGAGAAAATATGATGTCAACGACGTTCAGGCTGGGATAACTTTTCGTGCAGCTAATGCAGCCATTGCTGTCACAATTGCACCATCTCTTGGTACCACCTCCATCACCTTCCCTCATCCTCGCAGAGGCAACGGAGTGTTGCACTGTACGACTCCAGGCCTTTGTAACGGCTATCATTATTGTTTTTTTTTTTTTGGGGGGGGGCGGGCAGGGGGTGAGGAAAAGCCTTTTCAGTGCAGCTGGATGCGCGGTGTGTCAGCGACACCTCTATCTTCCTTCTCCTCTCTCCCCCTTCTCCCCACCTCGCCGTAGACGAGTCGCAGGTAGCGTTGTGTAGGGAGACGCACAATACATGCACACATATGCGTGCACACACAAACATGCACTGCGATACATCTGGCGCCAATCCACTCCGTGTGTGTGGTTTCGAACTTCATGCAGCCACGCCTCCCTACTTGCTCTCTGCCCCTTGCACTGTCGCTTCGTCGTCTTGTCACTGGAATCAGCTCTGTTCGATCCAGCCAGTCGAGTGACATAACGTGCTCAAAGAAGCTGTTAACGCGCAACTCTTGCTTCTGCTGCTGCTGTTTGACGGCACTGCTTTTTGTCGCTATTGTTGACTCCTCCCCCCTCCCTTTCGCTGCGGAGCAGAGTCAAATGGTACGCTTTTTCGGGGGGCGGGGTGGAAGCTCCCTCCTTTACATCTATACATAGGCACTCGAGCTCAGCGTAGACCATTGTCGCTCTTTTTGGGGGGCCAGAAAAAGGGGGAGGCCGGGGGAGGTGGTACATGAGGGTCACTCGGGGCAGCCATCTCTAGAAAGCAGCAAAACGATGTTCATTGTTTTCTTGAAGGGAGAGGGGAGGGAAGGGAAGAGGCTTTAAAGCCACTCAAAATTCATACAATTCAAGGAGCGCTGTCACCTCATCTGGTGCCACATCACGCAGCCTTTCGCTTCTTTCAACTCGCATACAGACCCGTGTCGCTGCTTTCCGCTGATAGTGCGCTCGTGCCACTAGCGTGGATGAAGGTAGGAGGGTTAGGGTGGGTGTGTGGGTGGACGCCTCCAAGCCCCGACTCCAATAAGACGCGCCGAGAGGAACGTGTGGGCGCGTTCATCAGCGATCGTAGATCACGTGTGTCCCCCCAACCACGTGATCATTGACATCGAGCTGCCTCCATCTACGCACTTAACGGCATTCGAGGCTTACAAACCCTCTTCTCTCCCGTCCCTCTGCCACCACTACCACCCACTTCCTTCCCCCTGCCCTCCCACGTCTGTCCTCTTCGTCTTGTCCTACTGGAACTGCCTCAGCTTGCTCCACTCTGCAGGGACGGTGCCGCTGAGGTTGTTGCCGTCCAATCGCAGTCCATACAGAGACGACATCCCACTCCAGGCCGACGGCAGAGTCCCTGTTAGCGCGTTATCGTTCAGGTGCAGCACCTGCAGCCGCGTCAGGCGCCCCCAGGTGGACGGCAGCGTGCCCGCGAGGAGCTCACCCATCTCACTTGCTCGGATGGCAGTGAAGACCACCGCTGAGCCGTCCACGCTGCCGCTTAGCTCCGGCAGGGTCATCGCCATCGTAAGAGCCGATGTGCCGGCTGCCTGGAAGTCGAGCACGGCTTCCGTGGTCGAGATGCACGACACGTACATCCACGTGCAGAAGTCTGCCGTGTCGGACCCCGCAAAGCTCAAATGTGGGTTTATCGTCGCAAAGTCCCGCAGAAACGCAAGCGTGTTCGTCTGCTCGACAGCGGTGTAATTCGAGGCGCTGATGGCGTGCGCAGCGGTTGCAGCTACCAGGCAGGACACAGCTAGCAGCGTTGCAGCCACCAGCACGCGCTGCAGAGGGTAGTTAGACCGCATCATGGAACCCCGAAATAAAAGAAGAGCGAGCAAACAGAGACGGAAGACAAACAACCAGACACAAACCCTCAAAAACAGTCGAATCGGTTTCTCGATTAGGGAGAACCCTTGCCGTATTCTCTGCGAGGTTGCTTGTTTGCTTATTTTAGTAATAATATCTGCGATTGTTTTCTCTTCTCGTTCCCTCTCTGCGGTACACAATTGCGGTGTGAAGAAAAGCAGGGGACGGAGGAAGGAAGGGGGGAGCAGGAAAAAAGAATGGGACACAACTGTGTGCGTGTGCGTCAGCTGTGTGAAAGCAGCCAGAAAAAAAAAAACACAAAAGATCGAGGCAGTAGAAGAGTGGGAGAAGGACAGTCTGCTTTTTGCTTCTTTTTCTTCAAGAGCACATCGCACCACGCCGACCACCACTCAGGGTGGCAGTCTTTGTCACCTCATTCGTCTTCCACCGCAGTGGACGACTTTGCTACAGCGGTAAAGAGCCCCGGAAAAAAGAAAATTAAAGACGCGGCTTCGTTTACGTCCTGCGGTAGCTGAGACACAAAGCAAAGAGGGGAAGAGGGAGAGGGGAGGTACAGCGGGCGAGAGATGCAGCTGTTGTCCCCTGCCTGCGAGTGCCTCCCACAAACAGCTATTGGTCTCGCTGCACAATCTCGCACCGGTTAGCCCAGCTCCTCCTTCACTTGGCTTCCAACACACCAACAACAAAAATCAGAAAGCTGAAGGGAGTAAGAAGGGGGTGGAAAGAAGGACACCTCCACCTCTCCACTCATTCTCCATTTATCAGCGGTAGTCGCCGTTGAGTATGGTGACGTTTGCATTCTTTGCCTTCATCTTTTTTTAAAGCTATTGTGGCTTGATACAAAATCAGTTTTTTTGTTGTTTTCCGTATGCGTGCGTGACGCATCCAGAAACAGACGCAGATCCTCTTTTTCTTGCTTCTCATCTTCCCCCTTCCAGATGGGGGGATGGGAATCTCGTTGGTCTTTTTGCCTTTTGTTTTTATTTTATTTTGACGCTGCTGTTCTCGTTTATTTTCATATTTCGAATTTAATTAGTGTGTATTTTCCTTTTTTTTTTGCAGCCACGGCCTTATCTTCCGCAGCCGCACGCGTTGTCGCTGTTGTTGTTGTTGTTTGTTGCTGCTTTCCACACAAACACGCACTGTTGACGCTGTGATTATGGTAACGGGGTTTTTTTGTTGTTGCTGTTGATTTATTGTTGTTAACTGGGAGAGTGAGAGGGTGGGCCTCCTCAGAGAGGAGAAAAAAATGAGAAATGAGAGAAAACAAAATGAGAGAGACGTTCGTTGGGAGGCAGTGACACACGCGGTTGGTGCTTTTTGCTCAAAGGAAATATATATATATATAAACTCCCACAACGTGTGTTGGAGGATTCATTAAAAAAAAAAAACAGAAACCGAACAAAAAAAATGAGCAAAGAAAAGAAGCGAGCTTCCTTTTACTGTTGGTGCTGTTGCGATTTGCGTTCTCCCTCGCCTGATCACCAGCAAGAGCAGCGATGAGGCAGAAGAGGAGAAAACTCTGTTCAGAACGCGTCACAGTCACCGAAAGAAAAACAAGACACGCAACAGGGTGTAAAAGCACAACACAAACCAAAAAACAGACGCCCGAGAATCACGAGCAGGAGAGAGGGGAAGTCGGGACACTTTTCTTTTACTTTGCTTCTCCAAGACACCCAAAAAAAAACCCTCGACGAGTGCCTGCACACACGCACACGCACGCACACAGGCTCAAACACGAGAGAGAGAGAGGTCAAAGAGCTTTCTTCCCTCGTGACTTAATGGTGCCCATATTCTCTGGAGATTCTTTTCCTATCAAAGCAACCACGCTGAATGTTCACTCGCAGAAACAGCCATCGACCCCCTGCAAAATGGAGAGCGGGAGCAACGCCTGACCACGACAAAACGCAAGCGCAGCCACGCACACAAAACAGAAGGATACCAATCCATTCCCGCACTCCGCTCCAAACGAGGAGTTCCGCACGCACTACACACCTCAAACACACAAAAACGTTGTTGGCACGTTCACGTTACGCACCGACCTCCACTCAACCTGCAGCTAAATGGTATTCCCTTGATTCATAATGCCATCGAAGGCAATCCGCCACACCGCTACGACACATACACATACACAAAAGGCACACACTACACTATAGAATCGCCCGTGCTCGAGAACGGTTCGTGGCTCTTCTCCTCCGCCTCCTTTGCGTCCCAGCTCGTCGAAATCAACCGTTGTTGGCGTCGGCGCCCCAAAACCACCGCCGCAACGACTCCACCCACAACGAGTAGCCCACCCATCGCACCAAGCACACACCACAGAGGAGTTAAGTTCGCACCCGACGAGTGACGCACCACCTCTCCAGTAGGAGGTGAGGTAGTTGAGGTAGAGACAGATCCCGAAGACGTTGGTACGCGAGTAGAAGT